>JAPFSE010000328.1:0-79749 GCA_030777785.1 Beauveria caledonica | reverse complement strand
TCCCACTACGGTCTACCAATAAACCCAAGCAAAACCGCCCGCCCGCCCGCCCGACCGACCGACTGACCACAACCATGGCCAACTTTTTAGCCTCCATCTTTGGCACCGAGCAGGACAAGGTCAACTGCTCCTTCTACTTCAAGATTGGCGCGTGCCGGCACGGTGACCGGTGCTCGCGCAAGCACGTCAAGCCCTCGTACAGCCAGACGATTCTGATGCCCAACCTGTACCAGAACCCGGCGTACGACCAAAAGAACACGAACCGCATGAACCCTTCGCAGCTGCAGAATCACTTTGACGCCTTTTACGAGGACATTTGGTGCGAGCTGTGCAAGTACGGCGAGCTAGAGGAGCTGGTTGTGTGTGACAATAACAATGATCGTGCGTATCTGCCCCCTCTTTCTTTCTTTCCATCACCAATGTGTTCTTCCTTGCTGACTAGATGCATCAACGTAGACCTCATAGGCAACGTCTACGCCCGCTTCAAATACGAAGACGCCGCGCAAAAGGCCTGCGACGAGCTCAACGGTCGGTGGTACGCCGGCCGCCCCATCTACTGCGAGCTGAGCCCCGTGACCGACTTCCGGGAGGCCTGCTGCCGTCTCAACTCGGGCGAGGGCTGCATGCGCGGCGGCTTCTGCAACTTTATACACCGCAAGAACCCCAGCGACGAACTCGACCGCGATTTGACACTCAGCACCAAAAAGTGGCTGCGCGCCCGCGGCCGCGATGAAAAGAGCGTCAGCCGCTCGCCGACGCCCGAGCCGGCAAAGAGGCGGTGGTAGAGAGAGGTGCAATGAGCTGCACACACAAAACTGTATACTTGAACGGCGTTGCGGATTCTTTCTCGGGTTGGGATATGCGTTTATGCAGCAGGATGCAGGAAACAGAAAAAGAAAAAGAATAGTGGGATGAGCACGTTTGCCATAGCATGTATCAAGAGCGTACTCGCTCAACTTTGCAAGAGTTTATACCCTGTGCACATGGCCACGTGCATGCATATCTTATTGCAAGTCACATGAGTTCGAACCAAGTCATTGATTGTATCATGTTGAATGCTGGTACACCCGGTTCTGAGGTAATCATGTAGTGTCCCTGATAGCCAAAAAAGACTTACCCAAGAAATCAAGATGCGACACCAACATGACCTGCGTTGAGCGTAAATATCTCTAAGTAGTAACAACTAGATATAATAAAAGAGAAATCCTTTTTCACGTAACCAAACCCGTCATGGCCTGCATGATGTTTAGCAGCAACGGGCCTTCCCGCCGTAAGCAACACAAGCCTACAAAATCACAAGTCAATCAGCGGTCCCTCAGCAGGCTTGCCCGTCTCCTTAAGCATGGTCTCAACGTCGTCGGCCGGCTTGACGGGTGGTGGAGCGGGCGCATCGTTGCCGCCGATTTCAACAAGGTTGTTAGAAGGGGCGTCGAGGGCAGGTTTGGCGGCTTCAGGGGCGGACGCCGCGTCGCTGGAAGGGGTGGATGGTACCTGGCCTGCGTTTTGTCCAGGTAGGATGGGGTATATGGAGAGGATTTGCTTCTTTTTCTCTTCAGGAGAGGCCGAATTGTCACTGTGGCACCTGTTAGCAGAGAAGTATGTTATGTATGTAATCAAGAGTAAACGCACATGTGAGCATCGATGATCCATTCCAGGTTATCTTCGCCTTGCTCAGATTCTTCGACAGAGGGCTTGACGGCGCGGAACAGTCGTGGACGCCATTCTTTGCCTTCTTGGGCGCGAGCGGCAGCCTCTTCGCGTTGGCGGTCCTCAATCTTGGTCTTTTCGTCGGTGGCCAATTCGTGGTTACGTTCCCTGACGGCCTTGGCCGTCAACTCCCAAAGTCTTTGAGATTCGCGCTCTTCTTGTTCAGGAATGGGCCGAGCTTGGGGATTGCTAGGTTTTGCGTGTGTGGCGTCGAAAAACATTTCGCGTTGGCCAGTCTGTTTGCCAAATTAGCAATATCCAGGGTGGTATACGGGTATCGGAGACGCACGGCAACATTCTTAAGAAACATTTCCTCATGCCACATGCCGGAGATTTCGTACAGCACTTCGCCTGTACTCTCGCGTTTGATGACGCCGCCAACGGCGTTGTAGGTGCCGCTTACCCAGCCCTTGGTCTTGAAGTCGAGGTCGGCTATGAGATCGAGTTCGGGGCAACGAACAAAGCTGTGGTCTCCGAGTTCGTACTTCATCTTGCCAAAGAGGATGCCGCGGGCATACATGTTGGGTTGCGTAACGATGCTGCGGTGACTGTGAGTTATGAAAGCTCGGCAAATCATGATATATAGGGCAACTGACTATCTCTCGCCCTTGGTCTTGTCCTTGCCTCTGTTGAGCAGGCTTAAAAAGGCGATGCCCTCCATCATGCTGGCGGCGGAGTTGCCGAGAAACTTGCTGCGGGGCTTGAGGGTGCCGTCAATGCGAATGTGGTGGTCTGGGGCCATGTAAAAGTAGCTTGATTTGGGCGGGTGGTGCGAGGTTTGCTCGGAAATATAGTAGGCCTTCTTGTTGTCGGGTAGGTCCCAGTAGCAGGAGAAGATTTCGCCGAGGATAGGGTTGAGCGGCTTCTTGACGCCTCTGGAAACGAAGTTAGCGGGGGAGAAATCGTGTGCAGGGACGAGGCTAAAACGTACGGAGGCCGAATGTGCCAGCCGCTGAGATAAAACTTGACGACGGAAACGAAGCGCTCGACGTCATCGTCTATGGTGGGGATGTGCAGCAGCATTTCTGGGTGGCACATGAAGCTACGAGGCGGGGGTTAGCGGATCAAGGAAGACATGGGTTGTGTGGACGACCGACTTTGTTATTCTTTCCAGCATACTGCGCGGCTCAAGAATAAAGGTAGGAAGGACAACGCGGCTTAAGTCGGCACCCGGGCGAAGCTGGGAGATGATGTGCGACAGGACTGCGGGGAAACGAGTTAGCTGGGGATGTTGGCGGACATGGCGACTGAGAGATAAATGTAAAGCCGCGAACAAGGAGGGAATATTTTGGAAGCTCACCGTTTCCCTGATCGGGCTCCATGATTTGAGTATCTTGGTCGGGGTCGGATTTGTTGCCATCGTCTGCGGAGGCGCGGCTGCCCGCTTCAGTAGAGCCAAACCAGCCCGTTAGCATGATGCAATGACGCGCCCGCACCGGGACGTTGGAATTTTGGGGTTTGAAAGGGAAGAAATAGGTGCGCAGCTCAATGCCGATAGGAATTGAAAACAGGAAAAGGCTAGAATTAAGGACAAGGTGAGAAAGAGGTTGAAGAAGCTGGGATGTGGGACTTTTGGTAGAGCTTAGGCCGGCATTGCCCAGAGAAGCTCAGCCAGCAGCAAGTTCGGTGGTAGGGGAGAAGGAGAGGATTTTGGTTTAGAGAAGACGTCGGGATACCCAGAGGATTGCGCGTGCCTATTGACGGATGATGTAGCACAAGAAGACGAGGACCAAAATGCCAGCGTCAAGGGTGATTGATGAAAGCAGATGACTTTTGCCATGGGGTTTGATGGAGGGGCCGCTCTTTTTTCCCCTTTGCGGCGGCGAGAAGTGGGAGGCGCTGGGAGCTAAGCTGTTGAGCACCTCCATACCTCTGGAGTAGGTAGGTCGGTAGGTAGGTAAGTACCTAGGTAGGTAGGTAGGTAGGTGACACTTGGCTTTGTGGTGTTGTAGTTGGGGGAGAGGGGGGGGGCGCGAGTAAGAAACGGTAAGGACTTACCCCGCTTGTGGCCAGAAGATACAAGTCCCATCAGAGTCATGTTGAAGGCGTGAACTAGGGGGACGTTGGAAGAGAAGGAAAAGATGAAGAAGAAGAGAAAGAAAAGACTTGGGTGCGTCAAGTTTGGCGTCGTTTGTCTGTCGTGCGTCGATGACTTTTTGGCTTTCTTGGAGGGGCTCACGGACAAGAGAGAGAGAGGGGCGGGGAACCTTGCCAGCCAGGCAGAATGACTGCACGGCGATCCGCTGCAGCCTACCTATAACCTAGGTATAGTGTAATAGCCCGGATCAGTACAGATGGACATTCCTGTGCCGTGCCGCTTTCTTTATAATTACATACCTTTTTTGAAAGCGTCGTAGCGATAATAGCAACCTGCTCGCCTCGGTACCAGCAGCCAAGGCTGATTGATACCCCACCACGGTATTGTTGTTAGGGCAAGGCAGGCTGGTTGGTAACTAGTGATGCAGCTTGCTTTGCGCCCAATGCTGCCGTCAAGACGAGCTGAATTGGAAAAATTATCTCACCGAGCGAACCGAAGCCGTCTAGTGTCGTTTGAATGTTTTCTTTCTCTCTTTCTTTCTTTCTTTCTTCTTTCCTTCTTTTTTTGGTTGTCTCGAATTATTTTTCCAATATTTCAATAGCTTCCTGCTTTTGAATGGCGTTTTCGTTCGTCGTCGGATTCTCTTGGTCGCTTTCTCGCAAGGCCGCGTAGGTAGGTAGTTTGTTGGCAGATGGTGAGCAGTGAGCACAGCCAGTGGAAAACGAAATTGCCAAGAGCAAAGGAAGAACAATTATGAACCTGGAAAAGCCGGGAAAATTACTCCTTGGCCCTCTCATTCCTTTAATAACATGCCCCATCACACGGGGCCCGGCCACGTCCCGCCCAAGCTAAATAAACGGGTGTGTCCATGTGTCGTCATAGCCAGCGTCGCTATAGCTGCCTTATTACAGACAGAGTAATAATAACCTAGTTATTAAAACATCGTCAGACGGCACCTACGCGCCCATGCCCTGGTACGAGTCACGACGCACTCTGTACCTACTTACCTGGTAGATGGCCTTGTTCCTTGCTTGACCAACACTCGGCTTCCCATTAGCAACTCCCTACCGCCCGTTGGCGAAACATCAAAACCGCAACTCGTCGTCATACACACACAACATCCATCCCCAGACGTTCACATTGCCCAACGTCTCCATACCGCCCCGTCAACCGTCTCCTCTACCCTTTTCCGCATTCTTGTAAAACTCCGTTCCATCCCCGGCCACTCCGGCCAGGCACATGCACGCCACCCCGTCTCTGGTTGGGCGCCCCTCCTCTAACTAGGCACGCCTCAGCTCACATTTTCATCCATCTGCCATCCATTCATCTGTTATCCATTCAGCCATTCATCTGTTATCCATCCTTGTCCGCTGCTACGCCTTGTGCATCACTAGCCTTTCATTAGCCGCTGCATCACTCTACAATTTTACTTTCCCTCGTCACATTTGCGTTGCCTCTTCCCACTTGGCATATTCTTCTTTGTTAACATACATGACAATTCTATACATGCTATCCCATCATTTGCTATGCATCTGGTAGAAAATGCCTCTTGTATAAATCCGCCAAAGTGACAATATAAAAGACAAAAAAATTATCGTCATATTTCATTCGCTTGCTATCCTTCATGCTCTTCTTTGTCGCTGGTTTCCCCTTCGCCGAGTTTACCGAAGTCGTGATATCGACATTCGTCCCCCCCCTTTAACGGCTGCTGGCAGGCACAACGACAACCGGTCACGATCTGCACACCATGTTAGTTTGCTGATTCACACCTTCTTCTCTCTTCTCCTCACTCACCCGATTCCTGCTCAAACACAATCGAAATATCGTCGTGCTCTCCCGGCAGGTCAGGAAGATCTAAGCAAACAAATGCCATGTCGTCGTCAATTTCCCCATCCTTGTCCTCGGGCAACCGCGGCAGCGGAAATTTCGCATCCACAAACTTGATCCCTGCCTTGCCGCTCCGCTGAAACGACTCGTACACATCCGTACCCTTGAGAACAAAATTCATGCAATGCCCATGCGGCCAATTCTCGAAAAATGCCAACAGCTGCATCTGCTTATCTTCTTGCCGCACCACCTGGATTCGAGTCAGGCCAGCCTCCCACTTCTTATGGATAGGCACAACCATTCTGCGCCGGGCAATCGCAAACGTCGTCGCCATCGCGTCAAAAATCACCTCGTACCCTGTTACCGCGAATTGAAACTCATGTAGATCCCGCAGGTTGTTGAACTCAAGTGTCCGTATTGTCTGCTTCTGTCGTATCGTCTGCAGCCCCCGGCTCATCTCCGCCGCCAGATCTTTTGGGACTTGTGCCTCCGAAATTGATGCCGTCATATCCTGCTGTGGCTGCCGAAGCATCCGGAACACCAAATTATTCGACACATCTAGCCGCAGCCGCATCTCGCCAGAGCCCACGTTGATTCGGTCAGTCACCATCCCGTTCTGGTATTCCAGCACCACCTTGAGCTTATCTGATAGCACAGACGCTGGCTGCTCGCCGTTTGGCCCAAACTCGTCATTAATAACCTGCGCCGCCTTCCAAGGCATACGCTCAAACGGCAGAATGCCCGTCGTGTCGCCCATATTCTCTGATACCTTCAGGCTGCGAAGTGGTACATTGGCAAGAATTCGTTCGTCCACTTCCAACGCTGTTCCCGTAATGAGCGAGTGAAATCGCACTCGTTCCTTCTCATCACTAAACGTGAGCACCATGCGTCCCTTTTGTCGACTTCCTTCGAATTTGAGCGACAACGCCGGCGCGTCCCCATCGCGAAAGAAGCCAAACTGCACCGGGAGCAGGGTAGGGTAGTTGTGCTGCACTCCGCTCAATGTTTTCGTTCGCGGGCCCGTTACGGCCGCGATGCGGAAACCCGCGTGCCAAATTCTCGGTCCGACGGGGCCGTTTTCTTTATGCACTCGTTCAAACAGCGCCACTTCGCATTGTGCCATAGGATCCTTGGGGAATACACGCGACTGCGGGTCAGAGTCAATGTACTGGAACGAGGGCAGCGTATTCTTAAAGACAACAGTTTCGTCCGGTCGAGGTTTCAACGTCGACCGAACCCGGGCTCCAAAGTCATACATGTTCCACAGCATACGATAGTCTGTCTGCGACAGCTGCACTGCAAGCACAAAACCACGCGGCAGACGCAGGTCCAGAGTACACGTGTCATTGCGCCAGCGCACATCTTCCCACACTGGGCCTGCTCCCTTCTTGTCCTGTACAGCCAGTTCAATCACGCCGTTCTGGCTAGCAACAATGAATATAAGACCCGTCTCGGTTTGCGGTCGCATAATAGACAGAAAGCAAGAAAAGTAGAACCGCTGTGTCTCTCTCCCTTGTTCCATCAAAAAACAATCGGCCGCGACTCGGCCGTAGCTGAACATGTCTGCCATATCGCTGAGTGGCAGCGCATTCAGAATCTGCAAATTTGCTGTTGGCTTTTGGATAGCAGAAATGCCCGAGCCCCAGTCACCGGATAGCAGCGCAACCATGTCTTGGCTCATAGCTGGGTATTCCAACCAGATAGCTTTGTCGATCGTTGCCGGCAGGAACGGCTCCTCAGGGGGCAATAGGCTGTTCCTCTTCATAGACATGGCCAATTTTTTCAACGATGACATGAGTTGCTCCGTAGCAGCCAAAATTTCGGGATCGGGAGGCAGGCGGCGACCTTGCGAGATCTCGGGGATGGCGTGCTGGCACAGCCAATAAGATTTGGCCAAGTTGGCATAGGCCTGCTGTTTGTCCAGGTCATTTTGCATCTGCGCTTTTGGCGTGAGTGCCGTATTGGGTTGGTGTTCTCTGATGGCTTGCTCGAGCCCCAAGCGACCTTTCAGGAACCACCAGAGCCCAGCGCGACCCAGGTCTTTCAACTGGCTGTTTTGCAGAGGTATAATGGTTTCTGCATGAAGGCGAAAAAGCTCGTGGAGGTGGGACGTTCGATGCACAAAGATATCTAGGGCCTCTGCGCTTTCGCCGCCCAACGTGTCGTTGAGTCTGACGGAGGCCATTCTCGCCCCCAAAGGCCTGTGGTCGTCGTTTGGTGGGGGAAGGCCCGACTGCGCCGCGGTGGGATGGGGGGAGGGCAACGACGGTGGATATGTACTGGATGCCAGTGATGTAAGCGATGTCGCCGGGCTGTATTCGAAAGACTTTTTCGGTGCGGAACTTTGGGGAGACTCGGTAATCGTCGGGGGCGGCGCAACAGCCGGGGCAGCTTTATCCTCCCAATTAGCATCGTAGGCGACACTCGAGTTGCGCGCAGCTTTCGCGAAGGCTTGTCCCTCAGCTTGACGCATCCGGGCTTGCTGAGTTTCGATAAACGATTTACGGTTCTCGTCATGGGCCGGGCCTGCTAGGAGCCCACTCGAGGCAGGCTTGTCAGGAAGGCGGAGCTTGCGCTGTGTGCCTGGTGGGGGTGGTGATTCTCGCCACTTGGCAGGGTTGTCGAGATCATCATTGTTCTGGGGAGGCTCTTCTGGAGAGTAGATAGAGGAGTAGCCGGTCTGAGTTCTAGCAAGGCGCTTCGGTCTGAAGATATCCGCCGTGGGCGGAACTGGCACCCGTTTAGGAGGTGTAACAGCAGGAGCGGGTGGAGGGGGGGGCTGAGGGGAGCGTGCGAGTTTGGCTCGGGATATTGCTATTGTTGGATTCTCGCATTCATCTCCGCCTTCGCCTATGACCTCTGGCCGCGCGTTAGAAAAGTGTATCAAAAGACCCTTTTTGTTTGGGCGCGGGTTTCGAGGCGCGTTGACGGTAGAGAGATCGAGGCGGCCGGCGGCGACGGGACGATTCAGCTGAGCTTGCTGGTTAACAGCAAGGGCCTGAGGGTATCGTGATATTGTGGTGTCGAGCTTTGGTAAAGTGGTTGGCGGGGGGGGCGGGGGGGGATGCGTCACCTGCAAGCTGTCGGAGCTGCTGTGAAGAAAGGCGTCGACACTGGTGGCGTTGGTGGCATCGGAGGACTTGCGCTCTTTGCTGCCAAAGAGCTTGCCCATGAGCCGGCCTCTTTTGGAGGTTGCATCATTTTCCATAGCTCGTGATGGAACTCTGGCGCAGATTCATGGGTTCTGGCCCCTTGAAGAGGAGGAGGGGGGAGCGCCGTGTGCGTCGCCAGTTGCTGCGGCCAAGCAAAGGCAGATGGCGCTGGGAGGGGGTGGCCGCAGGGAGGAGAAGCGACCGGCTGGTCTGGTGGACGTAGATGGAAAGCCCAGTCGTACGAGTGTATGGCGATCAATCGTGTTGGCGGAATGAAGTAGTCGTCAGGCAAATACGGTGCGGCTGCGGTGCGGACAGACTGTGGTGTCGGGCAACAGTGATGGGGAAAGAAAGGTAGGTAGGTACTTGGGCGGCCCGCTGTGGTGTGGTGCGCACAAAGGTCACTCGCTGGTTAGGTAGGCTGCGAGCTTGGAACCTACACGGCACGCCGACCAGCAGGTGCGATGCACCGGTAGAGGGGCACGAGGTCCCTGAAATACCCCCAGAAAGTGCCCAGAGAGGTCCTCTGCACGGCTGGGCAAGGCTTTGTCGATTATCCCAATAGCTTTGTGGGTGCGTTGCGCGTGGGCTTGCTCAAGCAGGCTGCGAGGTGAGGGACGCAAGAGCAAGGTAAATTGTTTGGGGAAAGGAAACAAGTCAACGAGAAAGAGAAGGAGGGAGTGATGGAGATTGGAGGATGGAGAAGGACAAGGCAAGCCCAGCGCAGAGCCAGCCTGGCTGGTCTGATCAACGAGGAAGGGAGCCCGCCCGCGCGCGGCAACGCTTCCACTATTAACTATAATTACGAAGTAATATTTAATAATTAGTATTGTACAGCAGCTGTTTGAGCATGTATGTACCACGGTTGCCACAATAGCCCGCGACAGGGGTCACAAGGCTTAACAGGGCCGACAATGAACAGGAGAGAGCAGTAACTTACTCCGTAGGTAGGTAGGTAGAAACGAGACCTGTCCCACTCACCAAATACGGAGCACCAAGCCTCTTTGCTTGTGGCTCAAGCCTGGCGAGTCAAACAGGGCGCGAGCGTAGTGGTTGCCGTGACGTCGAGCAAACCGAGACTTGATGGCGAAAAGTAGTTTCATTCTTTTTGGTGTGTGTTTCTTGTCTTGGCGGGCGAAGCAGAAGATACAAATATAGGGTCCTCGAAAAATATGGCGACATCTAAGTTAGAGACCCTTGGCAATCCCAGCTCGTGTCATGGGCAATACTCTTCTAGAAATGTCTAATACGAGTCAAGAATAGACGCAATGTAAAAATATTGTGCTGAGCCCAGAAATGGCACTGCGACCTTAATCCTCTCCTTTGCCTTTCTCAATCGAGGCATACCTTCTGAGTAGGTATTAATGTCACAAGGCCCATCATCGCCTGGCCAGAGGCATTTAGGCGCCTTTTTAGGGGCCTTATACCCCTACCTACCCGCTGAGGCTCGCCATGGAGCGCCCCTATCCACCGATAGGTACCTTACCCCTCCTGACAGATCGCCAATACAATAATACCAACCAAGTTCGTCTGGTATTTGACAACAGTCCTTTAATATTACTTGTTTATTGTGTTGCCCATCTGACATACCATGGTCGTTGGCGTCAGCCCAGCAACCGCTTTCATCTCCGATTCTTACCATGACCTCTCTTTCAGCCACAA
The DNA here is from genome assembly GCA_030777785.1 of Beauveria caledonica. Taxonomy (NCBI): domain Eukaryota; kingdom Fungi; phylum Ascomycota; class Sordariomycetes; order Hypocreales; family Cordycipitaceae; genus Beauveria; species Beauveria caledonica. The sequence goes on along the minus strand of JAPFSE010000328.1, from coordinate 69,363 downwards.
ACACAGTTTCTCAGCATCGTCCTCTTCCTCGACTTCCGTGGCCTCCATCATTCAGCGGGTTCCATGGCCTGTTTAGCCTCCCCAGCTGCTATTTCGGGCACTGCCCCGCGTTTTGACCTCACTTTTTACAGGGACCCTCTCTAACTACTTAGTTGCATCCTCTTTGTTGAGCCCCGAATTTTGCAACGTAAGATTTGAATCTTGCCACGTAGACTATACTTGATTTGGAACACCCATGTAAGGTCTCCATATAAAGTTGCAGGGGATCGTACATGGGTCAGAACAAGCCTATATTCTTTTTTTGCCCTGGTTTTTGAGAGCTCTCAGGCTACCAACAACATCAACGAATTGACGCCTCGAGGCATGATGCCGCCGCCGCCGCTGCCTCGAGGCCTGATGCCGCCGCCGCCAGAAGCCCTAGAGCCTCACTCGCCGAGTTGTGTTGTTGTTGATGGGAGGTTTGTTGTGATAGGGGGCACGCAATGGTGTTGTGGTGGCTATAGAGGCTCTAGCCTCTAAGGCCGTGATAACGGGACATTCCTTATTGCGTTATTGTGTTATTTAAAGTGGGGACAGGTACTTACTAGAAGCTCTGACTAGTGGCTGTACACAGTGCTAATCATAGTATAGATACTATACCTAGCACTGTGCTAGTTATACTAGTTATGGTATGGCACGTGACTATGGTCGTAAAAATCCTTATTTCCTTATTTTGAGAAATAAGGTAAGAAGGTACGTAAAAAATAAGGATTCTGCCTTATTTTTAACACAGCCGAGGAAAAGCCGACGAGGTACATCTTCTCTTACAGGGGGGCCTGTAAGATGCCTGTAAGAAGTGGATTTTATCGCCGCCTAGCGCGTGCGGCTAGCAGGGCTCCCTAGCTGGCTCTTTATGATTGGCTTAATTGAGAAGACCCCGCTTTAAATAACACAATAACGCAATAAGGAATTGTCCCGTTATCACGGCCTAATTAGTTAGAAAATTTGACTAGCGTCACGCTAATGCAGTATAACTAAATAGGTATAGTCTACGTGGCAAGATTCAAATCTTACGTTGCAAAATTCGGGGTTCCTCTTTGTTGCTGGGCGCCAACAATACGAACATGCCATGCCTGTAGTCTGTGGCGTTAGGTAGCAGGTCAATAAGGCGCTTACAGCGCATGAACTCTCTATTTTTAGCCTCATGTGATTGTCTTGGCCACTTGTCCAAACGGCTCTATCAGTAGGCGGCAGCTTTGAAGAGCTCGTTTCATATGCCTGCACAGGCTTGCCCACAGACCAGACAACGGCCCCGGCTCCTCGGTATACCTTATTTGGCAACCTGTGTCTTGCAGATTACCCTGCAGCGCATTTTAACAGTTGGTTCTGGATCGATGAAACAATTCCTAGGGCTACTTCGTAGGCAAGTAGCGAGCAAAGAACTAGGATCATTGATTGAAATGGTAATGTGCGTATCCCAGACAGGCCTGCCTTGGGCGAGGTATAAGACCCCGTCATGCTGCACAGTGTTTGCTTTCACATGCATGTCATCTACCTGCCTGCATAACTGCCTATCGGCCATGAGGTGCGTGCGCCAAAAGACAGGAATGAGCACGAAATTGTACCGACCAAGTGAACGTGCAGAGCCATCCGTCATGTCCAAAATGACACCATCTGTTCTATCCTTGATACGTCAGTTTCTCATACACGTCCAAGTGGTAGGTAGGTAAGTTGGCCGCCTCCGTACGTCCTATAATTATTAGCGGCATCAATCGCGATTAGATAAGGCGCCGCCAAAAATTATTTTGCGCCCACTTGCGTCGCCACTTGGAGTTATTGTCCGCCCGTGGAGGTCAACCATCGCACACCAACCTCTGGAGGCATGTGGCTACGGAGAATCATGACGGAAGCAGTGAAAAAGGTTCCTATCCCCACCAAGGGTGTCGACTATCGCGGAAAAGTCGTCCTGGCGCCCATGGTCCGCTCGGGCGAGCTGCCCTCAAGACTCGTGGCGCTCAAATACGGCGCAGATCTAGTATGGGGTAAGAGACAACAGCGTAGCCGCCTTATCCCTCCACGCCAAATTGCTGACGTCTTTTATTTAACCTGAAATCAGGCCCCGAGACCATCGACCGCGCCATCATTGGCACCTCGCGCAGAGTCAACGAGCAGACCGGATGTATTGAGTGGTGTCGCGTGCAGTCGCACGGCCTCAAAGAACCCCCGCCCGATGCGAAAATGAGCGTCATCTACGCCGTGGATCCCGTCAAGGAGGCCAAGAAACTCGTCTTCCAGATGGGCACGGCCGACCCTGACCGCGCCGTGCAGGCCGCTCGCCTCATCGCCGCCGACGTGGCCGGCATCGACGTCAACGCCGGTTGTCCCAAGCCCTTTAGCACCAGCGGCGGCATGGGCGCGGCGCTCCTGCGCACCCCAGACAAGCTCGTAGCGATCCTTGAGGCGCTCGTGCAAAACATCACCCCAGAGTTCGAAATCGGCATCAGCGTCAAGATTCGCATCCTCGAGACGGCGGCCGAGACGGAGACGCTCGTCCGTCGGCTCGTCGCCACGGGCATCACCGGCCTGACGGTGCACTGCCGCACGACGCCGATGCGCCCACGCGAACGCGCCATCCGCGACCAGCTGCGCATGGTGGCCGATGTCTGCCACGAAGCCGGCATCGCGTGCCTCATGAACGGCGACGTCGAGTCCAAGGACGAGGGCCTGCGTCTGGCGGCCGAGTATGGGGCCGACGGCGCCATGATTGCCACCGCGGCCGAGACGAACCCCAGCTGCTTCCGCACCGCGGCCGACGGCGGCCTGCTGCCCTGGCGCGAGGTGGTGGACGAGTACGTTGCGACGGCCATTGCCGTCGACAACAAGTTTGGCAACACAAAGTACCTGCTCGCGCAGATGGTGCCCGGCAAGGAGGATGCCCACAAGGCCGTCACCCAGGCGCGCTCCTACGTCGACGTCTGCGAGGGCCTCGGCCTCGCGCACCTGCTGAGCCGCGCCCGCGTGCTCGATGAGCAGCGTGGCCTCGGCCAGCCCACGGCGAAGCAGAAGCAGCAGGCGGCACGCAAGGCCGCGCAGTCGACCAATGCGAGTGCGCTGGCCGCCGGCGGACAGATGGGCCACGCGCGTGCCGTGTCCAGGAACAAAAAGCCGCTGTCTGATCGCCAGCAGCCGCCCTCAGCTTCGAGTTCGGACAAGACGCCCGTGGTCTCTGCTGCATAGAGATGCAGAGAGGCGTCTATATTTGAGAAGAAGTTATGGAGGCTGGCAGCTCTCCCGCTGGGAGGAGCAGGTTTCGAATTACGCATTAGCGAGGAATTTTGCATGTTATGGAGTTTAGAATATATAAAAAGGACCGACAATGAGTACGGTGGGATCATAGCTTGATTTTAAAAGGAGGCTTGATGGCAACAATCATGGTTCGCTTGAACATGTGAAACGTTGTATTCTTGGAAGACTATGGTTTCAGACCCTAACATCACAACTCGTTTACAACCATGGCCGAGACAGCGAACGTGTAGATAGTACTGCCTTTCAAAACAATTATGAACAAAGAAAATATAAATCTTGCTACATCATCTATGAGCTTCTTGATGTAATGGTACAATCATTCGCCAACCCTTTCTTGGCATCCCCTTTTATCCGAGATTATGCTGTGTCTTCTCTGTACTGCCAGCAGTTCGCTGCGATACCCATCCCGCCTTTCTTTATTTACCCTGCCTGACCCAGCCCTCGACAATCTCCCTGGCATCCGTGACCTTTTCGTCGACGAGGCGGACGCCGAGGCGGGCGTGGACCCTGGCAAAGCTGGCCGTCTTTTCAAGGCCCTCACGGATCTGGAGGTGGGTGTCGCGGACGACAGGCACGCGCTGCTCGTACGTCCAGGCGAGGTCGGCGACGTTGCGCATGGTGACGGGAAGGACGGCCCAGCCGGCGCCGACGCCAAACGCGAGCGGCAGGGTGGCGCGCAGGAGCACGTTACGGTTGCGGGTGACGATGCTGCCGGCCATGGCGGCCACGAGCACGTAGATGGCACCGGGCATCAGCTTCTCGCCCGACTCGCGCGAGGGCGCCAGCGACGCGAGCGTCCTGGTGAAGGACTGCTCGAGGCCAAAGACGCGGTCCATGGCCTCGTTGACCTTGTCCTCGGCGACCACGGCGGTTCGGTACAGCGCGAGGCGGGCCTTGCCAATCTGCACGGCCAGCTGGTCCGTCGGCGTGGGCCGGCGTGGCTTCACAATCACGGCCAGTTCGCTGTCGTCGCGGGCGCGGCTGGTTTCTCGCTTGGGCTCGGTGGTGAGAGGCGCGGATCTCGGGGCCGAAGGGGGGGCGGGCAGGGCCTCAAAGTCGTCGTAGATGGGTTTTCTCTGGAAGCAAAGGATGTGTTAGCCACGAAGCGCGGGGCGCCGCGGGTTCCCTCAAGTAGCCGACCCCTCAGACCAACGCATACAAGGTCGTCAGAAAGGGGACCAGCTTCCATCCATCATCGTACCTGGTCTACGGCGGGTGCCTCTGCGAAAGCCTTTGCGGGCGTGACGGCCAAACCACCAAGGGCAGCTGCCGCTAGAGCGCGCTGGGAAAAAAGAGGTCAGCTCAATGGGCTCTGGAAAAGACGATTGCAACTCAATTGGACCAAAAGAGTCGAAGCTTACCTTTTGCAAGAGGACTCGTGCAGCCATTGTGAGATGTGGAAAACGAACAAGTGTGGCTGGGTGATTCAGTAGCAGCGAGGCGTCATTTCTGGGCCGGTGGTGGTGGTGTAGTAAAGTTGTTGGCGCGAGCACATTGTCCGCTTTCCGGTGTCTCCCGGCTCTGAGTCTCTGACAAGCTTGCCTGAATTGGCTCGAGCCTCGGAAGGGGGGCTTTAGATAGTCCGGCCAAGAGCTACAAAGTACGTACCAGTAAGAAGAGCTTCAACGGGAATAATTCTTGTGGAAAATGGCAATATTTTACTAAAAAAATCCAAACACCCCTCGTATAATTTAAAAGGAGCTGCGTAATGATGGGATATATTTTACTGGAATTTTATTTTTACCCAGAAATTAAGAGCTCAGAATAACCTCGCCAGGAAAAGTACAGCAGTAACGTCGAAATAAATGTTCTAATAATGCATTAGTATAATGAACTGACATTTAAATATATTTGGACATCTCTGCATTACACAGCTACATTGCTGCTGATTCCTGTTCTGTGGCTGTTGTTTGGTTGGCTGCGGGCCGGCCTGCCCTTGTGCGCATTGTGCGCATCTGAATGGCGTTGCACGTATAGGCACTCATATGTGATACACAGGATCAATGTGAGGCGTCTTGAAATATTGGCTCATTAATTCGTCAAAATCTTAGTGTCACGTACCTCAACACCACGCATGTCTTAGGCTCATATGGTGACACTAAAGCGCTGAAGCTGATCGCACTGTGTTGCTCTGTGTATCGTGCATTCAATACGAACCGCGAAATCGACATGTATAAGTTGCTCACTTGTTCGCTCATGCTGGGGAGCCAAAAAACGAGAAATCATTTCAAGTCACATCATTGAGAAAACAACCGTCTTACCTTTCTCTACCACTCAACAACATGGCTGCAGGGGAAGTGCAGGCACTTACAGACTCGTGCGAGTTCCGAATGCTCCCGCGCGGCGACGGAAGCTACTACCCTCATAGGACGAAAGACTGCGGTCGATGGGATTGTAAATACTCCGAAAAACACCCCCCGACAAAGTGATAGTGAGTGCCCTAACCCTGGTCTTCTCTTATACACCATGAAGTTCATGTCTAATACACCTTTCAGATCAAGTAGCCGCACGCCTATATACAGTGGCGACTTGTTGCGTGCATATTATCATGGAGTTGTTCCCATCGAATTCAAAAGGCTGAAAGTTGAACGTTTTTGCTTCCGAGTTGAATTTTTGTAAGGAGAAGGCTGTGCGATGAGTGAAGCGCCCTTCAGCCAGCCCTACATAGGATAATCAATCTACATCCTGGCCAAGTAGCAGCAGCCCCAAAAGTTCTACATCAGATGCACCATCTTGCACTCGCCATCAAGGCAAATCTTCCATGCTTTTAGTCGTACTTGATCAAGCTGCTTTCAAAGGAGTGTACACGGAAATTTAATCTTGAAAGACCAAAAGCATCATTCTCACGCAGAGCATACTCGACCCCTTCGATTGCCCAGCCCCATGTGCCGTTTTTCTTTAAAAAAATCTGGCTTCTCTCGCAAAGGTCGTATTTTCACTACGGATTGAGTGCATGCCAACGCATGAGGTATGCCTCTTTCGTGGAGTAGAGTTGGATATACATCAGCGCTCGACAAACGTGGGAAAAATCTCGAACAGTATAGTTCATCAACAAGCCCCCTTGTGAGACGCTTTTAATTCTGAGGTAGCACATCGCTCATCAAAACTACGGTGTAACAATAACAATGTGTGCTTCCGCTCTAGTATGGAAGGCACAGAGCGTTTGGAAATAATCATGTTCCACGAGAGTGCTGAGTTGTGTGCATATGGCCGAGCATCTTGGCGTATAGACATACAGAATCCGCATCTGTTTATTTTGCAAACTCACGGGTAGCATTCGCATTCCCTCTCGTACTCTCGCCTCCATCTCATTTGAGGATCTGCCTATTTATTTGCCCAAGAAAATAGTTCTATCACACTGGTCCGCCGCGGATAGCCTTGGACAAGACTCCCGTCGGATGTGGTGGTCCGATGCGTCAAAATATGTAGTCTGAATCCAAGCCATCTCACTCTTCCATTTCAAATTTAATGTTTTACGATAGACTTTCACTTCTGCTTCATCGAGGTACGGGCAGTCGAGCAATCGACTGCAACACTCCACCATCGACGCCATGGCGCAACCCTTCGTGGCAAACTCCCACGTCCTGCATCGTGCCTTTTCGGCCAAGCCTGAGCAGGTTGTAGTACTCACGGAATTGCTTGGTTCTCGAGTCTGGGCAGCGAATCTTGGATAGCTCAGCCGGACCATCAGTTTCCTGTCTAGACCACTCGCAGCCTGATGTTACATAGCATCTATACTTGGCTGCGGTGCTGCAACAAATGACTGAAACAACGGCGACGCCAATCGGCTGAAACATTCTCAGCCAAGCGACGGTATGTCTTTTCTCGAAGGCATAAACCCCAGGGCGATTGTGGCGCCGATGGGGCTGTTGCTGCTCAGACCAATGCAAGCCAGAAAGTAGACGCCGCAGATGGCACCATAGTTGAACTTGACGGCAGCCTTTGGTAGGTATTAGCAAGTCATTTTTGTGTTTCCGCAAGCCGGAAGAGTTCAGACATACAAGGAGAATTCTAAATATGCATGTGATAAGACAGGTAATGATGAAAGCCCATTCACGATCGAATGTGTTGCTGACGATGCCAAACGTGAAGGTGCCCACACTGGAACCTCGCTTTGTTAGTCCTGATAGAGTAATCAGTACTCTGAGAAGGAACAGAAACAAGCCACCTAGGCTAGTCCGGCATTGCCCACCGGTGAACACGAGAGCAGCGACATTCATCTATCATTTCCCCGCATACTGGTTCAGGTGCCCATCTAACCCCAGCTCAGCATACCAAGTCCTGGCCCACCCCAGATCGCAGCATCGGGAGGAGCCGAATGGAGTCGGGCAAGCCGTCGAGGACCGCCTCAGCTGGCTCACCGTGTTCATCAAATCCCTGAAATCTTGCAAGCCTTCTGTGGCAAATCAAGCGAGATCAAAGAGCGAGGACATCGCAACTGGACACGACTAAAGCATAGACCTGGATGAAGTGTGATATGGAGGAGAGAGAAAGAGAGGAAGCTATCCAGAGAGAGGGGTGGGCTGATGAGGGGCATCGCAGGCTGAGTCAGCGAGCCTAGGCGTCGTGCCTGCCAACACCTTCTACAGTCAGTCGAATGTCTAGTGACGATGTTGGAGGCGATCGGCGATATGCATGCGCAAAGATTGCAGCAGAGAAGCGAGCGCAATAAGGCACAACTTTGCCCCTAGAATGGTGACTACAACCTGTATCGGTCCCTAAAGATCAGCTTGCCATCACAGTGTTCCAGCCGAGTCCGGCATCTTGCTCCTCGCGAAATCAAGATTACAGAGACGTACGCGGCGATGTTGGTGCAGCATCTAGCTGCGAAGCAGTACAGTTCATACGAGGCAAGGCTGTACCGGGTAGAGATAGTTTCTGCTGGTACTTTCTTGCGGTGCTAACAATATGCGTGATGGGTGACTATTGCCTTCTGCAAGCGAGCTGCCATCGCGCAGCAAGGTGGAAGCTCCCGTCGGAGGCCGCTCTCGACGTCAGCCAATATCTCTACATTACAAGCTGACACCGACTCTAGGCCAATTGACTGTCCGGGACATTATTTGATACTATACTAGAAGCTGCAACGCAGCCAGAGGCCGAATATGCGACGTCTGGTGTGGTGCGCGGTCCTCTGCACGGACGACCCGGTTCCCTCAAAAACTGCTTCAAGATTGTCGGAACGGATGCAGCAATCGGGTGCGCGGCATTTGTCAATCAGCAAACGTTTCAATCTGAAGAGACTGAAGTCTTCGAGGTTCTGCGGCTAATACTCACTTATGCTATTCTGGGCCGCGTTTCTGCGAACGGACCGAGAGACCTCCTAGAAGGACAGGAGGCCGTTTGTATTGCTCTCGGCCCCATTTCAACATCACTGGCTGGCTTGGAGCTGAGGACCAAGACTGTAAGTCAAGCTGAGACCGGATCCAGATTGTGTGTACATGTCGTGGCGTGATGTCAAGGTGGCTGGAAAGCTGTGTTTTGGTCGGCCCTCCCGTGCCGATTCTGGTGCTGAGAGCCGGCAGAGGGCTTCGTCACCTAACTCAATAACTGGCGACGAAATTGTCAAACCACTTCTATCAGTGACCCGAGCGTTACTTCAGACAAAGGCCGGATTGGAGAAATCGGGCCACAAGGTGGTCGAGTTTCGCATGTGCGAGTGCCAAGCTTGCCTTCTCCCACGGCTATTCCCGGTTGGCATGCTGAATATTATTGCAGCGACGGACCACACTATCTGGACAGATAAAAGTTCACGCTGTACCGGTCGGCCACCGCTGACGCATTGATGAAGAAGATTCTCAGACGAAAGCAAGAATCGTGGCCAAGAGCGTATGAAGTCCTTGCGCAGTGGGCGGAGAGGGGCAAAAGCCGCCTAAGATGCGATGGAGAATGGCCTGAAGGGGCAGTTATATTGTCTGCACCAGATTTTCTCAGCTCTGGGAAGGCCAAGCCAAAGCGCACAGACTTTTCAAGTGCATGTTGACAACGCGGGCGTCCAAAGGTCGCGAACGGATACAGGACGGGAGATGGACGCACTGGTTATGCCCACTACACCGTGGCCGGCGTCGAAGAAGTCAGTCGATAGTACTTTGAAAGTTCTTGGCATGGCGTGCTTACCGTAATCTAGGTACGAGTTCTCTTACGACAATTACACCAGCATGTGGAATGTGGTCGACTATCGCGTGACGACTATCCCAGTCTCGCCTCACGAGTCTCTGCAACAGAGGACAGCAAGGCAGAGGACAGTGCTCAGGAGAAGCTCGAGGGCAGAATCAGGCAAGATTATAGATTGCCGAGCGGTACGTTTCATTGACTGTTTCTGATTGTGGCACGGGAACCAGAGAGCACGACATTCTCTGTGTCTGTGCAGCTCGTTGGTCGGCGAGGGCATTTGTTGAAGACGACAACGGTAGGCAATGAGGCTATCGAGACGACTTAGTAATAATAGACGCTGGCTGTAACTTACGAATAGGCCATGAGATCCAATCAAGGTCTGCGAATTTGACGTGTAAGCTGCAAATACCAGGTAATGAGAGTGCTGCTGGTGAATTTACCCATGAATGATCCTAACCCTAGCCCAAGGCAACTGTGGAGGTGTGGTGGGGGCGTCGCTGTTGGTGGCTTTTATAGCTTGTGGGGGTGCATTGAGGCTTGTTTTCTGACCTGGCTGATGATTGGCTGAAAAGCTGACTAACTTGGTCAACGGCAGTGCTCAGTCCACGTGTAATTGGACCGACCCTTTACTAGTGCTGCTCAGTAAAGAATAGTGTTCCTGTTCCTGGCATCGCCAAGCCAAAACCACCCCCCCTTGCACGCTGATCCATGCATGCATGCGCCTTGACAGTATCCGAGACAAATTAGGAACCGTTCACGGACGTCTTGACGGCGGTGCGCTCAGCCCGCCTTGAAATAAGATTCAGGTTGCCAATTGCCCAGTTTCTTGTTTGTTTTTCTTGTCTGCGCATCTTGAGGCAGTTTGCGGTGCTTCTCCTGCCTCTTTCTTTGCTTACACGTGTGACGCTTGTAGTTGTATGTATGGCATTGACGTGGTTTTTGTGTGTATAGAGAAACAACACGCACTGACTTACACCGGTAGTGTGGAATCAAGATGGCTTCGCCTGCGCTCCTGACCCTTGACAGGGGCTGGGCCTGGGGGTCGGCGACAATACTACATTACATAGACTCAGCTATGGAGAGAGAGCTTCTTGGACCTCATGTGCCTGGGGGTCGGCGACAATACTACATTACGTAGACTCAGCTACGTGAGAGAGCTTCTTGGACCCCATGTGCCTGGCCGTCCTAATTTCCTCAGCGCAGGTGAGTATACGAATAACTCGACAACTCTCACCACTGAAAAGTGCCACCACCATACGATCCCACTGTCAGTGCTTTCTGCCTCTTGACGTATCGTGGTGGTCCCATGTCGGCGCTCAGGCGGCTCGGCCAAGCTTGTGCTCAGCAGGATGAACCGGCTCTTCCGAAAAATGAACTTGTTTTCCTCCATCGAGTCCGGCTGTCATCTCCGTTTATGCGAGCAAAAATAGATGACGCTACAGTCTGATTTATTCTTCCTAGTATGGGAACTGCTTCCCTGGTGGGTACCGCCTCACCTGTTCTGTACATGTGCCTGAAACGCACTCCACGGTCCACGGCCCACGGTGGGAAACAATTGCCTAGTATCGGATTGTATGGCACACTAGCTTTCTATTTCGGCACGAGGTGGAGGGAACAATCGGCTGCCAAGTCGCAGTAGTGTCTATGCAACATAGGTGAAAGATGCGCTACGCAGCTGAACCTTAAAAACCCATCGTGTCCGTGTTCCCTGGTCCGGGAAGTAGGCCGTGTTATAACTATGCAACGGGCCCCGTGTGCTGTCAAAAACGGTAATTGAGCATTAAATAATACCATGCCACTGTCGATATTATAGGAAAGTACTTCACTCGCTTCAGCTTTCCTATTCCCTTGCCTTGTTGGTCGGCGTCGCGAACCTTCTCTCGCCCGGGACAGAGACGCCTGCTAACCAAATGGGGCCCGCGGGCGTCTTGCTTGCGCTCTTGACTGGCCTGGTCGCCGGCCAGGAGGGAATCTTCCTTTCCAGTGGGAGGACGCAAAACGGCCTGATTGGATTCGGAATCGAACTGTACGAGCCGGCATGCGCCCACGCGTGCTGGGACACGATCGCTTATATGACCAACTGCACCGCCGACATGTCGATATCGCAATTTCTCAACCCCGCCATTGCCGGACCGCTTAGAGAAAAGAACGAGACCAAACTGGAGCCCTACTGTAACGCATATTATGAACCGTATCTTCAGACACTGGCGTGGTGCATACACCAGGAATGCTACAACGAGTCGGAGCTGGAGCTGGAGACTTTCTGGTGGACCGAAGGCCCCGGAAAGGACAATAGCTCGATTGAGACGTATTCCCAAATATGGGCACGACTAAACAACACAAAAATGCGTTCAATTAAAGAGCACGCCACCCTCAACTACACGGCAACGGTGCCACATACTGAGTGGAAGGCCAACTACGACAACATTGTTACCCTGGTAAGGGTAGAGATTACACACGAGCGATTTGCACTGATACTATTCCTTTCCTGCGCCTTGATACCCATTGGCTTATCGTTGCTTCGATTCCTTCCTTGGTCGGCGACCTATGTGTCTCATGTCCACGCCTACATGATCGACCCTCCGTTATTCGGCCACCGGCAAAACGAGCTCGTGGGACAAGTCTTTATGATGCCCACCCGCGGACAGGCAATGTTCATTGCCTACATCTGGACCATCAACATTGTCCTCTCAGGGACGGGGTACTGGTTTATGCCGGGCAGCTCCTGGTACAGGAATAACGAGCACCAAACCCTGACGCAGGTCTCCAACCGCCTGGGCATGCTGTCCTTTGCCAACATTCCGCTCCTCATTCTCTTTGCCGGCCGCAACAACATTCTCCTGTGGCTCACCAACTGGCCGCGGACCACATTCCTCATGATGCACCGCTGGATCGCCGTCATTTGCATGCTGGAAGCGGTACTGCACACCGCTCTGTTCTTTTACGCCTATTCCGTGAGCTGGTACGCCATGACCATGAACGTGCTCGTCACCAAGGGCTACTGGCTCTGGGGCGCGGTGGGCACCATTGGCCTCATGGTTCTCGTCGTGACGGCCGTGCAGCCGGTGCGTCGGCGAGCCTATGAGCTCTTCGTCGTCGTGCACATTGTCGTCTCGGCGGTCGTACTGGCAGGGTGCTACCAGCACGTGGTGCTGCGGTACGGCCGGCAGCGCGGCTTCGAGACGTGGATGTACGTGGCCGTGGCCATTTGGGGCTTTGACCGCGCGGTCCGGCTCTTGCGTGCCTACAGGCGCGGCGTCAGGAAGGCCTACATCAGCCCCGTCGACTCGGACTATATGCGTGTCGACATTCCCGGCGTCAGCGCGCGCGGCCACGTCTACCTGCACTTTCCTACCATCAGCAAATGGCGGGTGTGGGAGAGCCACCCGTTCTCGGTCGCGGGGAGCAGCTGCTACAACACCAACAGGTACGGGTACGGTCTGGACCTGGACAAGGCGAGCTGGCCGCCCGCGTGGGACGCGCTGGCGACGCCGCCGCACATGTCGACGTCTGCGGCGTTGCCGCTGCCCCCCCGCAAGACGGGCGTGACGCTCTTCATCAAGAAGCAAAGGGGCTTGACGGCCAAGCTCGGCGCTCTCAACACGGGCGACGTTGGGATCCCAGTCATGATGGAAGGGTCGTACAATGAGGAGGTGACGTTTATGCAGGAAAACCACCTGCAGCCGACGCCGGAATACCAAAACATGATTTGTTTCGCGGGCGGCGTGGGCATCACGGGAGTGCTGCCGTTCCTCGACAAGTTTGGAGGGCTGACGAGCCACGGATCGAAGCGGCTCTTCTGGACGGTGCGCAGCATGCCGCTGGTATACGCCGTCGAGGACATGCTCGGGGCGTATGCGGGCGCGCAGGGGTCGGAGCGGCGCTGGGGCGACGTTGACGTGAGCGTGTCGTTTGGGCGGTTCAGCATCAGCAGCGCGCTGCGGGAGCACCTGAACTCGGTCTCGGGCGGCTCCATCGTGGTGGTGTGCGGGCCGGCGGGCATGGCGGACCAGGTGCGGATGCTGGTGACGAGACTGGCGGCGAGCCCGGAGCGCAAGAAGAAGCCGCTGAAGCTGGTGGTTGAGAGTTTTGCATGGTAGAGACTGGCATGACGCGGAGCGTAATGGCTGAGCGGGTGCGTATGATGCATCGTCCTGCCCACATTGGTTTTCTTTGTTGCATCTATTCCCTCTCCTTTACCTAATTTTCTTTCTTTCATCTTCCTCAGATGACGACGTTCATCGTCGCAGGCATCATCAGCATAGCATTGTAGATTATTATCGTGGCATAGACAGAACACATTAATTTATAAAGATAATAGAGTATTACAGTGGAAATTTTCAACATGTATGACCCTGGTTTGGATGGCATCGGCACCCAAGTGCCACGAGCCGTGACAGTGCGGGGAAGCTTGACGTTGAGTGTCATTAATGCCGTGCTCCGCGACCAGCCGACCTCGAGGCTCCGGAGCATTGCCGCTTTGAGTTACGCCGCTACCTACGTCGGGGGCTGGTGTGGGGACCGGGCGGGAGGGTGACGATCCGAGGTTGACAATCTTGACAGCGGCAATTGGTGAACTTGAAAAGATTGAGGGATCCTTTCCACCTTTCCAGTCACCGATTATCGGCGAGCGGGTCTAGGCAACATAGGGTTTGCGGATAAAAGATCCCAGATGCAGTGTAATTGGAGCATTTGAAAATGTTGTCATCAGGTTTTTGCAAGTGAACCCCGCCGCTACAGCATGGTCCAAGGTCATGACCAATGAAAGCTGCACTATAGCTCACTAATAAAAGCTCACCAACAGGTCACTAAAAGCTCACCACTAGCACACTAAAAACTGTAAACGAAAGTACAGCCCAGGAAGTAAGGTACCCGCTTATAGCGCCACTTGCCTGCTATATTATCAAGATACAGTGCCTTCATCCACTATAACCGGCAGACACCATCTGAATTATAGCGCCCTCCCTCACCGCATTCACTGTCTTTTCGGCCCTACCACAACCCTCCCTCGACACCCAAAGCCGCCCGCAAACAACCGCCAAAGCCCGGAAGTCGCATCATTGCCCTTCCGCAAGCATGTGCAAAATCTCCTCAAAATCTTGCCTTTCTTTTACAACCTCATTTTTTCTCTCCACAACCCATGGCCTAGTCATCACCATTCCGGCCATTTCCGTCTCTTCCTCTGCCATTTCTGCCGCAATCCAGACTCATCGCCCCATTCAATGATAAGCAGTCGTCTTACCTCCCTTCCGCCACCATGCTGTCGTCCAGCAGCCGCCTCTGGGTATGCACGCGATGCGTCCGCCGTCGCGTCACCAGGCCACCTCAATTCCGGCAGCGATTGTGGCAATCAACAACCGCCTCCGCCGCCGAAGACGCCCGGCCGCTCGTAAGCCATGGTGTCAGCCCCGATCACGACGACGCCGTCCTGCGCGAGCTGTTTGATGCGCCCTCGAGCACTTTTGCCAGCTTCAGCCTCAAGCGCAGCCAGGGCCTTTTTAAGAACCGCTACCTTACTAGCCCTGATGGCTTTCTCGTCTTTGCCCAAAAGAACCTCGACCGCGCCACACGCATCGTTAAGCGCGTCCTCGCCGCCTCCAGCACCAACGACTACCGCACCGTCGTCCGCGACCTCGATCGCCTCAGCGATCTGCTCTGCCGCGTTCTCGACCTCTCTGACTTTGTCCGCATGACGCATCCCGAGATTCGATTTCAACAGGCCGCCGCCGATGCTTGGTCGCTCGTATACCAGTACATGAACCAGCTCAATACCATGACTGGTCTTAGCGATCAGCTCAACGAGGCCATCTCACGCCCCGACGTCACCGACCAGTGGACCGACGAGGAGAAGATTGTCGCAGATCTCCTCAAGCTCGACTTTATGAAATCCGCAGTCAACCTGCCGAAAAAGTCGCGTGATCGCTTTGTCGAGCTGTCCTCCCAGATCAGCGACGTCGGCTCTGCCTTTGTGCAGACCATGGGGCCAGAAAAGAAAAAGGTCACGCTGCCATCTCATCGCTGTTACGGCTTGTACCCAAGCCTCGCGTCTACACTCAAGGCTGGCTCACAAATCTCCATCCCGACTACTGGCTCAGAAGCAGCAGCCGCGCTACAGAGCGTATACGACGAGGGCACTCGTAAGGAAATTTACCTCACCCAGCGCACATCATCCTCGAGAACTATTGGCTACTTGGAAAACATGCTCAGGCTCCGCGCAGAGCTTGCAGGACTCGCAGGTTTCCAGAGCCATGGTCACATGTCGCTCAAGGATCGCATGATGGCCAAGTCGCCGTCTTCTGTCATGCAATTCCTCCTGGCGCTCCGCCAACACAATGCGCCCATGATCCAGCATGAACTTGGCCAACTCATGGATCGAAAACGCGAGCGATTGGCCATGCCAGATGCCGAGCTGCACCCCTGGGATAGAGATTTTTACATGGAAAGGATTCGCGCCGAGATGCGATCCAAGGTCCGCCACGAGGATCAGCTTGCTGCCTTCTTTTCCGTCGGCACTGTCATGCAGGGGCTTTCCCGGCTGTTTGATCGCTTATATGGCATCCGATTTGTGCCACGCGAGACCTTGCCCGGTGAAACGTGGCACCCGGATGTGAAGAGGCTTGACGTCATGTCCGACAATGGTGAGCAAGTAGCCGTCTTGTACTGCGATTTGTTTTACAGGCCGCAAAAGTCGCCAAATCCTGCCCATTTTACTGTGCGATGCTCACGCGAGATATTGCCTGACGAGGTGGACGAGGCTGGCGCCGTCCTCAACGGCGCCGACATGCCCTACTTTGACTCAGCGGAGCAGGCTGCCAATGACGGCATGGAAATTTCCAGAGGTGACGGGCCTCTCAAGCAGCTTCCGACGGTTGCTCTGGTCTGCGATTTTGCCAAGAACGACAATGCTCGCGAACCGGCCTTTCTGTCCTTTTACTCGGTTGAGACACTCTTCCACGAGATGGGCCACGCTATCCACTCCATTCTAGCGCGCACTTCTTTCCAAAACGTTTCGGGCACTCGCTGCGCGACTGACTTTGCCGAGCTGCCGTCGACGCTGATGGAGCACTTTGCCGCCGATCCAACTGTGCTCTCCCTCTTTGCGCGCCACTGGAAGTCGGACCGCCCCTTGCCCTACGATATGGTCGCCGAGCGTATCAAGGTCGCCAAGCGCTTCGAGGGCATCGACACGGAGCACCAGATCCTGCTCGCCATGGTCGACCAGGCCTACCACTCGCCCGAGGTCTCGGAGCCCTCGTTCGACTCGACGTACGTCTTCCACGATATTCACAAGCGCTTCGCCCACGGGCCGCTCGACCCGCCAAGCACGCGCTGGCAGGGCTTCTTTGGCCACCTGCACAGCTACGGCAGCACCTACTACAGCTACCTCTTTGACCGCGTGCTCGCCGAGCGCGTCTGGCGCGTGGTGTTTAGCGGCGGTGAGGGAGGCATGGCCGTCTCCCGCGCCAACGGTGAACGTCTCAAGGAAAACCTGCTCAAATGGGGCGGCGGACGAGATCCGTGGACATGCCTTGCTGAGACGCTCCACGACGACCGGCTAGCGGCCGGCGACGAAAAGTCGATGGCGCTGGTAGGCAGCTGGGGCATCAAGGACTCGGTCAAGGCGAAATAAGACGACCGGTTAGACTATGACGTAGATGATCTACAGGTGCTTTCCTGTCTTCTCCCTCGTCTTTCTTTTTTGGCTTCTGGGCATAGGCGAGCGTTGTGTGTGGTGGTGTTTCCTCCTCTTTTACAACTTTGATTCATCAAGTTGGCTAGAACATTATTGTCATTGGATATATTCATTGTTCCCACCGCTGCGGGGATGGTCATGCACATTCATTCGTATTCTATACAAGGACTAGACGCACCATGTTGCATTAAAAGAACATTGCAAAACATCGTTGTGCACCAGGATCAACTTTGATCACGGACGAATTTGCAGAAAAGAACAGAGGGCATGTCTCATTTCCTTCATGACCCTGAAAAAAAAACCCCAAAAAGAGACCATCAAAAAAGACGAGTTGTGGTATCAATATTCATCTTGCGCCCCAAAACTCCGTAGATGCTCTGCCGTCTCACCCATAACAAAGTCCCGCCGTAACCGAATAGCCAAAATCAGGACGAAAAAAAAAAAAAAGATGTAAAAAACCATGGTCAATGAAGATGCAATTTACATGACGGCCGTCGGCATCGGACTCATTGTCAGACTCGACAGCGACATGGTCCTCGGCGATGCACCGTCCTCTTCCTGCTCCGCGGCGGGGTAGACGTCAAAAGCCCCGGTACGCGTCTCCTCGCTCGGCGTCACGTACAGCTGCGATGCGGACTCGGCGCCATCGTCGTCGTCATCGTCATCGTAGTCGTGATTCGTCGAGTCGTGCCGCGCCATGCCCGGGTCGATGCCCGAGTCGTCGAGCGAGTACCCATGCTGCTGGGGGTGCCAGATGTTGCAGCGCGGACTACTGCCTTTGCTGCCGCCTCCCAAGGACTCGCCGCTCTCGTCGGCGTCGTACTCGAATACGGAGACGGGTGCCCCCGGCGCCTTTTGGTGGTGGCCGCGCCGCGCGTGCCTGGCGAGGAGGAGCATGTTGAGTTGCCGCGTGAGCTGCCGCACCTGAGCCTCGAGCGCGATGCGCGCGGAGCGCTCCGTCTCCAAGAGGCCGAGGAGCGCCGTGTACTGCTCGTCGCTGAGGAGAGACGAGGCGTGGCGCTGCGGGGGCAGGTTCTGGCTGTGGTGGCTGTGGTGGTCGCGTAGCGTCTGTTCGGAGATGGGACGGGCGGCGGTGGCGTCGTCGGGCAGCGAGAGATGCTGCTGCTGCTGCTGCTGCTGCTGCTGTTGCGGGGTAGCCTGGCTGCCGTCGTTGTTTCCGCCGTCGCTGTGAGAGGTGGACTCTGTGAAGACGGCGTCCGAGTGATTCGACGAGGGCCGCGTGGACGTGGGCGCCATCCCCATGGACAAGCTATGATGTGGATGTCGGGTGTTGAGGTACGAAAATGAAGGTTGGATGCCCAGTCCGCTTGGCAGCGCGGCATCGCTCGGTGTCCAGCCCACGTGTGCGTGTGGGTTGGCCTTGTACCTGAGCAGAGATACCGAATCCTCGACAACGTGCAGCCTATTCTCGATGCCGTTGACGCGTGAGCTCAGCGTCACCTCGTCGACTTGCTGCCTGTTGGCGGCCTCCTCTTCGGAAATGAGGCTGCCAAACATGAACGGCCCTGGTGCCGTCGGCTCAAGGGCAGCAGGGCGTGGGGGGTTCGGCAGGTCCAGGTCAAAAGCAGCCAAAGCGTCGTCATCGGGGAACTCGGAAGATAGTGGTGAGAGAGGATCTTGGCCATAGACACAGCTGTCTCGCAGTTCTCTGACTTCCTGGCTTCGTCGGCGGCGCTCCCCCGGTTTGATCTCGAAGCGGGGTATGGCCGACATGCTCCGTGAACGACGCTTCAGCCGACTGGCGTCACCGGTGATGGCGCGGCCAATTTCGTCAGGGTCATCCGCCAGGAGTGCTGAGCCGCGAAGATCCCTATCATTGACACTGGCCGGGCGTGGGCAGAGGCCGGCCAGCTTCCCGTCGCCAATGTAGCGAGCTCCCAGAGGATAAGGGCTGGTGTTGCCGCCGCCGCCTGCGCTCCGTTTCTTGGGCTGGTTTTGATCCACGGCCGCCAGAGAGCTTCGTGCGCTTCTGATGGCAATGACATCATCGAGGCCGACGGAGTGGGAACGAAGAGCTCGGTCAAATTCGGTGATGGGCAGAGAAACCGATCGACTGGCCCCAGAACCTCGTGGCGGACCGTCCTTTTCATTTTTCGCCTAGATTCGGGTTAAAATTTGGAAGCTTCTCAAGTGTCCGAGTCGCGGGCAAGCGTGTGAATATGTAGTTACCATGGGCTGTGGAGGAGCACTAGAGCGCTGGGCAGGCTCTGGTGTCGCTGTCAGTTGGCTCGGCGTCTTCTTTCGTCTGCCGAACAGACGGCCTATGGCATCGCGAATCGGCGATCTTTTACGGACCGGAGCATCCTTTTTCGGTGTTTTTGAAAGACGTCTGCCAGCCTCGGGTGTAGGATTGCGTGCGGCGGTTTCATCGATCGTCACCCTCTGGGCTCCCGATTGTACCTGCGATGGAAGGGTAGAATTGTCGGCAGCGTTGGTCATATGGTTCTGATCAGAACCCTGGGCCTGTCTAGGTCTGATGTTGCTGTCGTGCTGGGCTGCTATCTGCGTGGGCTTTGTAAAATCCCCGTACGAGTCCGCAACAGGTATCGGCGCAGATATTTGCCCCCGGATGGACTTGGCAGCGGGTTTGGATCTTCCCATTGCCTTTGGAGTGGCAGCCGCAGGAGACGAAGAAGATTTCCAAGGCATGCTACTTGGGCGTCGCGGGCAGAAATGCGCGCCGTCGACCGGTATATATAAAACGCTCGAGAGGATGTTTTTTTTCCCGACCGTGAACGCGGTCCGGGTTGACGCCGGACGGTGGGTGAGTGTGTTGGAATGGATAACGGGACACGGCTAATTGTGAGACATGTCTTTTACTTGTCGTGGCAAGATGTCTGGAATCTTGCTCCGATAGTGATAGATGGGTAATAAATACTCTGGGCGCTGGCAAGTTTAGAAGGAACTGAAATATTGCAAAACGAAAACAAGTTGTAACAGAGGGCACGAGGGGCATGTGAATATTGATCGAGTGACGGCCAATTAACTGGCTTGGATGCGAGGCAGAGAGCATATAAGAGAGCCCAGCAGGACAGGGAGCAGCGGGCTGAAGGGTAATATAGGAATCCGAAAATAAATAATGCAAGACCAAGGAACATGCGCCAAGCATGAACGGCTTCGGACCACAAGGGATGGATCAGGATGGATGAGACGGATTCCAGAAGAACCTTGGTGGAGGATATGATGCATGATACGCACATGGGCCTTCGCGGGGCTTTGTGAGGGGAGAAGCAGAGATGGAAAAGGTGTCAAGGGTGAAACAGGGTGGGCGCCAAGGGACGCCGCCAAGTCACAAAGCCAACTAACTATTATTACTCGGTAACAGCGGCGAGGTGGAAGAGGGCAGAACCTGCAAGTATATACTGCCATGTCGGAATGGCAAAAACAACGTCTTGTCAGCTCGGCAGCCTCAACTGCCTTGTACCTGTGATAGCCAGCTGTGCTGTGGATATAAGAACCCAGGACCTCTGGACTTTTGGATGGTCGGCGTGGCCGTGAGGCCGTCAAGACGGGGCTATGCATGCGACTGATACACGATGACGGTGTCGACTAGGTGTCAGGGGCGCCTCTCGAAGCAATAATTGGTCCTTTGTGCAGTGTACGGAGAAGCTTACAGGACCCCTCGCTCCGTGAAGAAGCTGGTGGCGCAGGCCGGTAGTTGGCCTGGTGGCGGGCCATTGGCTGCTACTTATTTACCAGCAATAATAGCATACAGAACCGGCGGCTGCGGCGGCGTACTTGTAGAAACTTGGGAATGTAGAAACTTGGGAATGTAGAATGTGGAATGTGGAATGTGGAATGTGGACTCCATGTCGCCGTCCCGAGTTCCATTTTCAGGCGGCGGGCATGATTTATGGATGCGCCCAGCACCCCCTGAACAATTTACTAGTCTGCTAGTATCCTGTGGTTTGTCTCAAGATTCTTGAAAAGTACGTTGGCAATTCGCAAGTTAGGTTGAAGTCGCTAGGTAGTATTATACCAAGGAATTAATTAGTATGCGAAGTAATATATGAGTAGTTCATGTGCTAGAAGAATACATCTCTAATAAGTATCGTTCTATCACTTTATTATATTCTAAAGGTACTCTTGATTACTGGTATTAATCTTCAGCATATGCTTTTATATTGCTGTTATATTTAGCGTGCCAACTCGATATCCAGCAGGGCCTGTAAGTTATTAATCCATGCCGTTCATTCCAAGATGGCAAGCGAGAAACAGGGCTGCTGCGGCTGCACGACGTACAGTGGGTCAAGGTGATTCATAGCAAAATCACCGGCAATCCCCTATAAAATGCCACTTATTACTGGGAATTACCTCGAGACACTGCAAGTACCGCTGCATGATTTCAGCTGCACGCCACTGTCCATGTCGTTTGCATCCCGAAACGTGACCAAGCAATCTCTTCACACTATGTTGCTATAAAGAATTCTTCAGAATTTTCAAACGCCATCCTCGCTCCCGGCGAGGTGATTCAGCTTGTATTTGGCTTGGCGAGGAGCATACGAATAGATATGCCAACACTCTTGTTCGTTCCTAATTTGGATATTGAGTGCCCGCCAAGTAAACTACAGTGTAACCCCGCCTGTAAGTTACTGCCTGTACCGCCTGTACCGCCTGTACTACGTACTGCCTGTTGAAAACACCAGATCTGTTTCACCAGTCCACAGCTTCTTGCTTGCATTATTTCATCTAGCTGGAAGAAAAAGTTATCAAGACGTAGGTTATCTAATACCAAGTAACACAGTAGCTTTACCAACCTGAGAATACATTGTAAAATACAAGATTAGTCATCGACAAGTGGCCGCGCTACACTACTATTTAGTCCATGCCTCCCCCTACTTTGCTGGCGAGAGTACCTAAACATGCAACCAAGTCATGCTCGTTCTTCAAGCACGCAAACACAAAAAAGTCTGACCTTACAATGACGAATCTGGACTTCTTACCCACGCGTTTCACGTACGCCTCAGCATCATAACCGCCACAGCGTCTGTACTCTGGCGACGTCGCGTCAAAGATGCGGGGCCTGTACAACGCAAACGTCCCCGCAGACTGTTCCTTGGAGGCTTCCTTGGAGGCTTCGGCTGCATCATGTTGCGTATCATGTTGCGCATGCGGATCATACGCGACGATGGAATCCTCGCCCAAGACGCCGACAGGGAGACGGGCAATCTTGACGGCACGCTTCGCCTCGGACATGCTCTGCTCGCTCTCCTTGGCGTCGCCGATGACGAGCAGCGTCATGGCGCTCGAGCCGCCGAGCAGGCGGTCTGACAGCAGGGTCTGACCCGTGAGACCATTCGTTACGTGTATCTGAGCCATTCGCGCGCCGCCACGGTACTTTTTGACGAAGAAGCCGTCCCGCACCTTGGTGAAGCCCTGTCGCTCGACGTTGACCAGCGGATCAATGCCGTTGGCGAGCTCCGGGGAGCGGTCTAGGCAGTGCTTGATTCTGAAGCCGAGTCGAGCGAGCAATTTGGGTGGCGCTGACGACATGCGGCCGAGGGAGATGGACAGATACGCTGTCGTGTCCACGCTGCTTCGCCTCTCGCGCGCCCACGATTCTAGCAACGCCTGCGCCCAACTCGGCATAGGCTGGTTCGGCGGAAATCGCTCCAAGACGAGGGCAAGTCGCCAAGCCAGCTGATGGGCGTCGCGGAGGCCGCTGGCAATGCCCTGGCCCGCAAACGGAGGGAAGACGTGGGCTGCGTCGCCAATCAGAATCGTGCGCTTGTCGAACCAGCGATTCACAACCCGATGCGTGAATCGATACGGCCGGCAGCGCAGGACCTGGATGCAATCTCGCGGGTACTGTACAGGCTCTTGGAACTGCACTTGGCGGTGTCGATCGCCCTGCAAAGTGACCATTGGGATAAGATGCTCCCACAAGGCCGCCTCGGACTCTTCCTCGCTGATCTCGGCATCGAGTCGAAACTCGTGCCGCCACAGCCGCTCGCTGTGCGGGCCAAACCGCCCGCCGGCTGTCGGCTTGCCGGGCGGGCAGCAAAAGTGCCATCCCTTGGGCCAAAACAAGTCATACACTTGCTCTGACGTGTAACCCAGTGCCCACAGCGGAAACTCGGGATGCGACTGCGGCGTGGGCAGGGAAATGTACAGGTTGGACGCGATACTGGTACCATCGTAAAAGTGAAGGCCGGGCTGCTGCTCGATGCCGCTGGTGGGTTCCAGGAACTGCTTCCTCACGACGCCTGCCTTGCCATCCGCACCAACCAGCCACTGGCCCTCGACTTCGTGCACCACATCCGACGCGTCACGATACTGAATGCGCGGCGGCTGCTCGCTGACTCGCGCCGTGACGGTGCAGCCCGTCCACAGACGGCAGCACGACGTGGCATTGATTCTCTTGCGTAGCGCCGTCTCCAGACGAGGCTGCATCTGCTGCAGCCCTTCTGGTACCGCTTGCTCGAGCGCGTTGGTAGTGCCGGGCCGCAGCGTCAGGAACGACGGTGCGCCATATGTGCTGCGGTGCATCTGTACATTTTCTGCCGGGTGGCCGACGTGCTCGAGCTCATCGCCTATACCCAGATCGTAGAGGATGCGGACGGCATCGCCTGTGAGGTAGACTCCCCTAGGATCTGCAGTGATTTCGGTTTCCTTTTCCAAGATGATGGACTGCGAACAGATGAGTTGGGATGGGCTTTCACGTTTGGTTGTGTGCGCACACGTACCTGGATGTTGAACTTGGCCAGTGCCAGCCCGAGGCACAATCCAGCTGGACCGGCGCCAACAATAATGACTTGGCACGTCGTCACCATGGCGATTGTTTTGACTGACTCTCTCTCTAGTCATAGACTGCATACGACGAGATGTATATTCCCTCAACTAAATATCTGTATGGAGCGGTCCTCTTCCTGGCTGGCTCAGTCCGGCACCAGTAGTCACATGTTTCAGGGCGTCTTGAGCTCGGACGGCACTCAGTACGGCAGCCGCTAAGCTTTTCCGTACGAGGAGACCCTGCACATGGGTGAAATTCTAATTTAGTCTGTATACGAATACTTTGGTGCACCTGAGACGTGAGGCTGAACTGATGCTTTGACAACGAGCTCTTTCGAGGCTTATTAAGTCGCAATTAGCCCGTCGGCTGGTGGCAACCTCGCTTACAGTATTGCCAGAGGGACGCACTGACGCGAATACTCAAATCGAGAGGTAGCATTGTATTTTATTAGTAACGTGGACTCGGGCTCTTTACTTCATAGACAGGCATACTGGCGTTGAGTGAAGCGATATTGAGAAAAGAAAACTCCCTGTGCAGCGGGAGACTTTGAACGTAGCACTTAGACACACCTAGTCAGGTGACGATGTGCTGTCCTTTTATTTCTTCTTCCATTTCATGGCGACGGCGACTGAACGCAAGAAGAAGAGTCATCTACTAGTATCGAGTTTTATTCTTATTAATTACAATATAGTCCACCCTGGTAAAGTAATCGCCCCTGACAGTGAAACCGGCAACAACACAGTCTTATTTTTGGCCATTCACCGTGACCGGGTTTCCGCAAAACGCAGCTTCCGGGTTTTCAAGAATATCAGTCATGGCCTCGTCAAAGCTGACCAAGGCGCTGAGCACCCAAGAGCGCGACAAAAACTCGTAGCCCGGGCGTTGACTGTTGTAGCTGCAGATGAGCGTCAAGTTGTCGTCCGGCCCGCCCACGCCCGGCCAGACCTCGGCCATGATCACAAAGCCCGAATCGAGAGGCTTGTACGGAGGCAAAACGTTGGAGTCGTGGTGGAAAAGAGGCAGGTCTGGAAACCGTGATCTCGCGTCGGGGGCTTCGTCTTGCTCCAGATCGTGGATCTGCAGCACCAGACCCGTGTCGGCTCTGTCCATGCCCACTTGCGCCATTTCCATGTTGGGGCATGGCATGGCCATGTGGCTGAGCAGTTGTTGATTCTGCATAGAGAGCAGGCTGCAGACGTCCCGGTTCGTCTTGTTGTCCGCTCGAATAGCGGAAATGGGTATCATCATGGGAAGGCCAGTGAGCAGCGGCCCCATAGTCCGCCGGGCGGCATCGCTGTAGCGCCCATGGAAGGCCGTGGTAAACTCGACGAATGTCGGCGCAGCAGCGTGGCTTTCTAGACGGGGACCGCCCGAAGGGATGGTCTGGCTAAGCATCTTGGCCCAGGCCGCCTGCACGACTGCCTGGCCCGACATGGGCAGCCCCGAGTGCTTTCGGCCCATGAGTTCATTCAGCGTGATGCGTGCGCGGATGGAGAAGCGACGCATGTGCGAGTTGGACGGATACAGCTGATAGTGCAGCTCTTTGTATTCCCGCGTCTGAAAGGTGCGCGGGCGAAGGCGTCCCGTGCGAAAGACGGGCACATTGGCGTACCGCGACATGAGGAACAGGATAGTCTCGAACCAGTCGGCTGCCAAGTGCTGCTCAACGGCTGCTCTAAAGGGGAGAAGCTCGATGCCGAGCGGCGTGCCGTCGTACTCGGCGGCCACGGCGGCGCGGAAGAGTCGAAATGCAACGCCGTCATAGATGGTGTGCATGAGCGACAAGACAATGACGCAGCGCTGCTCGTCGAGTGACTGCACATACGCCACGCGAATGGACGGCGTGTCCAGTCCCATCGATTGCTCAGCATCCTCTTGCGCCTGGGTCAGCGCCTTTTTCCAGGCAGCGCTGCCGGCCACATGCTCCGCGCCCCCGTCGTCCACGTACATGCTCCGCGTCTGCAGTGCGGCGCGCGGCGCGTCGGGGGACAAGACGACCTGAGCGTACTCGGCTAGCGGGTGTTTTGTCGGGGTGAAGACGGTGCGGAAAATGTCATGGCGGCGGACCACCGTCTCTAGGGCGCGCCGCAGACGGTTGGCTTCCATTCCCAGAGGGACCTGGTATAGTACGTGGTCAACCTGCGCCTTGCCCTGGTAGCGTTGCGGATCATTGAAGGAGGGATCGGTGGCCAGGTAGAGCAGGCGCATTTGTATTCCCGTTGAGGGGAGGACCTGCTCAATGTCCTCTTCCTTCAAGTCGAGGTCTTTCGCGCACTGGCTGCGACAGTGGTAGTCGTAGTGCCAGACTTTGGACTCTGCGTCCAACTCATAGATGGCGTCTTCATCGTCTATAGGGATCGATTTCAGATGTTCTGTGGGTAGCGGATTAGGTTTAATTTCATCTGGGGCCATGATTTCGAAAGATCTCTGTCTAGGTCCAGGTTCGTTGTCTTCTTCATGGTGGCCATTGGCTTGATGTGGTGTCGAGTCAGTGATAGCGCTCTGCTGTCCCGAACTTGAAGTGCCGTTGGGCGTTCTGCCAGTGATATTCTTGTCTTTTTCTGACCACGACGCACCCTCAGGTGCCCCTTTCGCGGTGATGCTCTCGACTTTGTCTATGATATCTTGAATCTGCGACGCCGACAAGACATCCATGATTGTCAGACCTGTGACGCCCTCTGCCCTCAATGCGCGGAGAAGCGTCATGGCGCGTATGCTGTCCAAGCCAATGCTAGACGTGAGTGTCTCTCGCGGATGGCTGCGCACGTTGTCTCCTATCGCGGCAGCAAGTCCTCTGTAGACTAAAACAACTGGACTATTCCCGGTGCTTTCGCTCTGCTTTGCAGGGGATGAGTCAACAGTCGCCGATGGTTGGGAAATTGTTTGCGTCACCGAACTGGTGGCTGGTGGCGTGGGCAGACCGGGGAGAGCATCTTGCTTGTTGCCATTCACATGGGCGGCGTCGCGGGAATGCGTGCTGACACTCAGCCTCTTGATTCCGTTTACGGTGTCATTGTACTGAGCAGCGTGTCCCGATGCTGGCTGTGCGTCCTGTACCGCGCTGCGCTCTTCCATGGAACGCTTCAGTTCTCTCCGGTCAATCTTGTCGTTTGGGGTTCGCGGCAAGCTGGGTACAACATAGTAGCTCGACGGACGCATCCATGGCGCGAGATGTTCGCTGGCTTGGTTATGACACGCGGCCTTGACCGCGGCCTCGGCCACACCCTCAGCGTTGCGAAGCACCAGAAACGCAGCCAACATGGAGTTTTGCACGGGCACGACAGCTACCTCGCGCACGTGACCCACGCCGAGCAAACACGATTCTACCTCGCCGAGCTCCATGCGCCGGCCGTTGATCTTGACCTGATCAAGCGCGAGGCGACCGAGAATCTCAATCTTGCGCTGGCCGTCACTGGCCCACACCACGCGTGCCTTGTCGCCTGTGCGGTACAGACGGCCAAGCGTGGTGTGCGTGACGAAAGCCTGTGAGGTTTCGGCAGGGCGGTTGAGATAGCCATAACTGAGCTGCGGACCGCCTATGGCGAGTTCGCCAGGCACACCAGCGGGCACTTCGCGTACAACGTCAGGTAACGGGTCGATGATGACAAGAATGGCCGACGGCAGCGCGTCCCCAATAATGCTCCCGCGAGTAGTAACAGACATGAGTTCAGTGGCAACGACAATAGCGGTCTCTGTCGGGCCGTAGCCGTTGATGAGATGACGAACCGGTTGCCGGCGTTCCTCTTTACCAACGATAAGCGTCTGACCAAAGTTATCAACGACCTGTTGATGCAGCATCTCGCCGCCGGCGACGATAGTCTGCAAGGTAGGAAGCTTCTCGGGCCGCAAAATGACGGCGAGGCTGGACACAGTCGTCGTCGCAGTCGCGCGCAGTCTGTTGATGGCGCGCTCGACATCCGTCAGCACAAGGCTCCTTTCTGCCAGACAAAGAGTGCCGCCTCGGAGGATGACGTGAAGCACGTCGAGCTGATAGGCGTCGAAGCTGGGCAGGTTCATAACGAACCAGCGTAGTCGTGGGCCCGTGGGCAGGTGCGCGGCACGGCGGGCGAAGCTCGAAATGGAAGAAACCATGGCTCGGTGAGGGACGAGAACGCCTTTTGGCTTGCCCGTTGAGCCGCTGGTGAAGATGACGTAGGCGATGTCGCTGGATGCCGGCACAGGCAAAGGACGCACAACAGGCGCAGTCAAGATTCGACCGGTCCTCCATTCGCTCAGATTATCCAAGTCAACCCAGATGAATCGACCAGCAGAGAGCTGCCGAGGACTGTTGTTGGAGCTTGCACCGGACGAGAATGGATCTGGTCCACGGCCAATGATGGGCACAGCATTGAGATCGCCGAGAACCTCTTGTAAGCTTGCGGCAGGCCGATCGACGGCCATGGGACAGACGGCGAATCCGGCCTTTAATATTCCCATAATGGCAATCATGATCTCAGGACATGTGGGCAGAAGTATAGGCACGGCGCGCTGCTGCCCGACCATGGGCTTCCAGTCGGCGTAGCGTTCGATTTCCACGAGCTCTCGCGCCAGCGCCGTGGCTCGGACGTGTACATCTTTGTATGTGAGAGTCTGTATGCAGTCGAGGGAGAATTCATCGTCCCGACTAAGATACTCAATGAGGATGTTGTCTGGGCGGCTCAGGACCTGGTTCTCAAACGCGGTGTGCACAAGTGCTGCATTGTCAGCACCGGTGCCGCTGGTGAGCGAGCCACTGATGGACTGATGGAGGCCCGTTTCCTCCAACGACTCGATCCCGATGCCCGCGTTGAAGCGGCTCATCAACGTTGACTGGTAGTTCTCTGACGCTAGAGTACATGCTGCTAGCTTGAGCAAATGAGTTGCCGCGTCGAGCGGACCGTGGCTGGTCCTCAGCCTTATGCTCAGGCTGGCCGTGGATGAGTCGCCATCGTGTGTGACGACGAGCTGCAGCGCGCCGCCGAGTTGTGAGACGCCGGTAGTCCTTGCGACTTTTGATATTGAAATGCCAAAGTTGTCGTATTGCAAGCCAACCATTTCCTGCTTGCCCACACGCCATGAGCTGCGTTTCGTCTCCATGGAACTCGTGGGCGACATGTCCATGCCTACCACGCACTCGCCATCAGACAGCTGCGCGCGGAATGAAGGCTGCGCAGTCTCGGCAATTTGCGCAATGTATCGGCCAAAACCCTGGAGAATATCGTCGTCATTTTCGGGCAGGCTTCCAACGGAGGTTTTCAGCTCATGGTAGGTGTTTGTCGTTGTGTTGGCCTGTATCTCTGTTCCAAAGCATGGTACCTGAGTCAACTGCAAGCCCGACTGAGCATGACCATTCATGGCTGTTGATTGCACAGTGCCCAAGTATAATGGTAAGAAACGGCGAGTGAGTCGCTGCGCGGATGACACGGCACAGATAAGATTGGCTACACCAACGTTGAGTGCCCGGTGTATCGTGTGTAATTAAGACAGCCAACAGCAATGTTCGAGGCCGTCAAGGTTTGGCAAGTATCTGGCCAAAACACAGCATAAAGCTATAGAACAGTATCGGCATACCAAAACATACATAGGCGCATTTGTGTAGTCCCAACGACCGGACAGCAAGTACAGGTAGAGACACGCCCTTCCATGCTGCGATGCAAAGGCCGAGGCCCGGGCAGCAACGGCCATGCAGGCGCACGGACGTGCGTCCGATGCACTAGACTACGGGATGACCTCATTCCGTGCTTTGACGCTGTCCAGGATACATTTCGATGTCGCTACCTCAGGTGGACCGACCTTGACCTGACACCAGGCGGTACCAGGATGCATATTCGCGGTGTGTTTGCCCCAATAAATGATGCTGAGAAACGCGACGTGCCGCAGATGATGAAGTCAATTTGCGCACGATATCGAACCTAGAAATGGCCAGGCTGCCATGGGGGATTGCGGCACGGGGCGGAGCTCCCGTTGCTACGCTACGCACACACGGACTGTGTGTGTGTCTACGCTCAGTTACACTATTCAAGGCAATCTCTAAACAAGGCGGCGTTTGAGTTATTAGTCAATCGTTTTATTCAAATGCCTAGGGCGACTTTTCCAAAGGACCCAGATAATCATACACCAAGGTAACGTGTATGGGCTTCTTGTTGTTCTTTTTCGTCACCTCAACATGGCGAACGTACCGTCGCTCCCCCTTGACCATTTTGAAGCCGTTGGCCTGTTTCGTGACCGTGTCAGTCTCTGTCTGGATCGTCTCCATGAGAATGACGCCGTCGTCGTCCAGCAGCATGTCCTTGGCCAGCCAGGCCGACGACAGGTCGGTCGTCTTGACCCAGCGCGTGCTGCCGCGAATCTTGCCAAAGATGGGAAAGTTGAGTTCCTTCCAGGTCCCGTTGAGGATGCGATCCTCGGTGCTGTCGGGGAGCCCGTTGGTCGACTTGCCGTGGATTACGAGGTGGTCGACGCCATTGTCCGTGGTGTGTGTGATCCAGAGCTCCGCGCCCGATTTTACGAGGACCTTGCGCCACAGCCAGCCGACGTTTTGAGCTTTGAGCATTTCATCATAGGGATCCGACAAGGAGGCGTTCTGGGCAAACGGTTTGCGAAATGTCAGTAAAGCAAAGTCGAATCACCACCCGTCCTGGACAAGCTTGGAAAACGCACCATACGCCATCGACCGTTTAAATTGTGCAACGTAGCGCTTTGCGGCGCAGCCATGTCTGTTAGAGTGTAGAGGGAATGTTGAATTGTAGATAGAAAGGCGAAAAACGAAAAAAAAAAACAGAAACTAAAAATCAAGTTTAGGGGCGCACAACCGCCATTGTTGGTGTCTTACTCTCATTTATAGACTTTATGCCGTATCCAGAAGCGACGGCTGCTAGCTCATCGTGGCTTCATTGCAAGCGAGTTGGTCGGGGGCCTTGCGTAAGCTAATAATAGATTAAAAGACCCGGATTCCTGTTACCGGTATTACTTGGTACAGGAAGCGTGATGATGACATAGCAAGGCTGCTGAAGCTCGGACGCCTTGTCTGGGGTCAGGGGACCCTACTTAGTTACTACTTACTAGTGTCAGGTAGCTTGACACGCCGTTGAATATTCATGCAGACTCAGGTGCGGCTGATCAACCCGTGCCGTAGGCCCGTAGCAGCCTTCTCCATGTGGAGTGTAGTGTGACCAAGGCTGTCGGTTCTCTAACTAAGTCTACTGTCTTGTCTCCAAGCAGGCAGCATGCTTTTACATGGCAAGCTAGAGAGAGATTGGTGTATCATTTCAAGCTAGTCATTACAACCCTACCCTACAAGCCATGCCGTAACTAACTAGTCTCCTAATCAGTGCTAGTCTCCTACTTGAAAACTAGTCTTCTGTTTCAAGCTACTTCGTATTCTAACAAGTGCCATTTCAAGCTACTGTATCCGCACTGACTATGGATGCTAACTTAATAAGCTAATGGTAATACATTGCAAGAGCTACATTGCTTGATTTCGTCAAGAAAGTATTTCACAGACAACAGGGAAGTGAATGGCGGTCAGACTACAAGCCAACAACATCCGGGCACAGTCCGTGTCAATTAGTCAATTAGCGAGCGCATATACAGCGGCTTATTATTGCGATCATCTCACGAAGAATTGCTATTCGTAAGAGAAACAGGAACACCAGCCGCAGGGATGAGAACCGCACCAAGCTTGGATTCGAGAGGCCCCTTGTTCGCTGTTGCCTCACAGGTATCAAATTGTTGCGCAAGCCGGGTCAAAACGTAGGCACCCGCGGTGAGAGCAAACTTTTCTATCGGCAGGGTTAGCTAGTCCGTCTTGGCAAATCAAAAACAAAGTCTGTTCTCCAAAGGTAGGAAGGAGGGCAGGAGGCCAGGGATACACTTACGACCTATGCAGATACGCGGCCCCCCATTGAAAGGAAGATAATCCCAGCCGTGCGAACGGCCCAACCAGCGATCCGGATTCCACTCCATCGCATCCGGACCATAGAGATCACGTCGGCGGTGCATGACATAGGGGCTGTACTTTAGCGATGTCCCCTTGGGCACAAACACCGGCTTGCTGCCGTCTGCACCGCCGCCCGTCGGCAGCACCGTGTCCCGGATCGCCTCGCGCGAGTTGATGGGAACGGGCGGGTACAGCCGCAGGGTTTCCTTGACGACATTCTGGAGAAACACGCAATCTTTCAGCTGGCCGGCTGTGATGGTCTCGGGGGCGGCCGACAACAAGCCGTGTTCGGCGAGCTCGGTCCGTAGCCTGGTCCAGGTGCCGGGATGGCGGCCTAGTTCGACCAGGGCAAAGGAAAGCATGCTTGTCGACGTGTCGATGCCGGCAAATAGCAGCTGCACGAGAATGTCTCGCAGAAGCTCGCGATCCTCTGTGCTGGACACGAGTTCTTCCGTGAAGCTCTGCTCTCCCTCGGTGAAGCCGCCTGGCCCTTGCTGCGGAGACGCCTTCTCGTGTGTCTTGCGCAGTGCCTGGTTGATCCATCCGTTGGCAAGCTCCGAAAACGTATCGCAGGCGTCTCGGAACGGCTTCGAGGTAAACATCCAGTACAGGCTTCCCGTCTGCAGCCTCAGCCCGGCGACGGGCTCGATGGCATCAAATGCCTCCTCCAGGGTCGGCTTCATTCCCGAGCTGACACCAGTTCGCGGTCCAGCATCGAGGTCCTTTTTCTGCGCGCCAATGCTGCCGCCGCAAAAGATGGCGGTGATGATGTCAATGTTGAGGCGACGGATGAGTGGCAGCAGGTTGCTCCGTGCCGCGTCGTCCTCATTGACCCGGCCCATCGAGGCCAGGAAATCCTGCACGCTCTTCTCCATGAGTGCGTGATTGTACGTGGCCACGCTGGCAAACATGGGACGCAACAGGGTCCTCGCCGTCAGCCAAAGGCTGCCCTTGCCCTGGTGGCTGCTGACAAGAACACCGCGGCCGAGCCAGGGGCCCAGCGCCGGGTAGCGGTTGCTGTCCATGTCCCAGTCCCGAAACTTGGTGCTCAGAACGGCCTTGATAGCCGCCGGCTCGGCGCAGATGATGGGTGGGCTGCCCCATTGGTTGTCCGTGTATATGTAGGAGCCGAGTTCGGCGAAGCGGGTGGTGATGAGGTCGTCGAGGATGTTGCCCCTGTGCGTCACAATCTGCCATTTGCGATCCAGCCCAAAGGGGAGCTTGTTGTAGGCCAGGGTCAGCGGCTCACAACCGTGGTCACGAGCGAGCCTGTCACGGGCATTGCGTCGCCGGATGGAGCGAACCACATAGAAGGCCACCAACGTCGCGGCGATAAATATGTACGCAGCGTGGAAAGCCATGGTGTGCACCGGGATTGGCAAATCGTTCTAATTGAGCTCTCAAGAAGGCAGAACGATTGCCTGGGAGCCCTTTATCAATGTCCAGTAGTACTCAGGCTTGCAAGTTGATGCGTGGATGGCGTGAGAGGCGGGCGAGAATGGAATGCCTACTGCGGACGGATGAGCGCGCAGAAAATCCGAGCGAGGAAAATGACCAAAGGTAAAATGTTTGAAATCACTGCTAAGCGTGTGGATGCGACGGAGTGTCTTGTAGCCTCTAGGTGCCAAAGAGTCTCGGCTACCTTGACCCGATTGACCTGTAACATCGGGCTGAACGGTGACGGTAACATGCCGGTATGTACGTTTATGCAAATTAGCATGTACTAAAGGCGGTTGTTTCTACCATGATGTCATTATGCATGAAATTAGTCATGCATCTATTCTTACGCGAGTCTACTTTGTATACCAGTAGCTGGTCAAGTCATAGCTGTAGCCAACCACCAACTAACTTGGCAGCTGCGAATTGGGAATAACTAGGAATTAGAGTCTACTCCTAGCGAGTCAGTACTTTTTGTAATGTGGCTCGATAACACTTTCGAGTTTTCTGTTTCGAGTTTCTGTTTCGAGTTTCTGTTTCGAGTTTCTGTTTCGAGTTCCTGTTTCGAGTTTCCCGTTGGTCGACTGTTTGGTAGCGATTGGGAAAAGGTGCCACCGTAATTGAAATAACAATAATTATAATTGCAATAATAATAGTGACTATTATTAGTGATTCAGCTGAGGTGGGCCTTGTTAGTTCAGATAAAACCTCGCCGTAAACTGAAGCTCAGGCATTTTGTGCACGGCCTGGAGCCTTTCCTCTTCAAGATGACACAACCTCGAATACCAACTCAGAGATGCAGTGTTACGAAAACAAGGAAAAAAGACTAATCCAAAGGCCACCACACAGAAGTCTCGCGCATCTATCAAAGTTTCAAGTCGTCACTTTGACTTGACCTGGCCACTTATCTGTCTTGGATTCCCATGCCGCCCTGATAGACTGGTATCAAGGCACACCTTCCCAACGACAAGCATTGCAAGAAACTGTCGTAAGCTACTCACTCTCAAGAAGATGACATTGTATAGAATCCAGCTGACTCTTTGTACATCTAGCCTACCACTACTTTAGAGATGACCACGCTGCCTAGCACGCTGCCTAGCACGCAGCCTAGCACGCAGCGAGCCGTGGTCATCGGCGCCGAGGATGGCAGCGTCGAGGTGACGGCCAATTCAGAGCTTCCCGAGCTGGAGCCTGACGCAGTCTTGATCAAGGTCGCGGCAGTCGCTCTCAACCCGGTCGACTCCAAGATGCTGCACGGCTTCCTCGAGCCCGGCTGCGTGCTTGGCCTCGACTTTGCCGGCACCGTCATCGCCGTCGGGCCGGATCAGCCAGCCTGGCGGCAGCTGCAGCCCGGCGACCGCGTCTTTGGCTGCACCGACGGCTCTGACCGGCGCCGGCCCCGTGTCGGTGCCTTTAGCCAGTTCACCGCCTGTCGCGGGGCCATCCTCATCAAGATGCCGAGCCAGATGCCCTTTGCCGAGGCCGCCGCGATGGGAAACGCCATCTTCTCCGCCGGCTTTGCCCTGTTCCACTCGCTCCAGCTGCCGGGCTCGCTGACCAACAAGGCGGAGCAGCCGCGCTGGGTCTTGATTTACGGCGGCGCGTCAGCGACGGGCACCATGGCGCTGCAGTTTCTTCGGCGCGCCGGGCACAAGCCCATTGCCGTGTGCTCGGCCAAGCATTTCGACCTGGCCAAGGAGTACGGTGCGGTCGCTGCCTTTGACTATCATTCCGAGACTCACGTGGACGAAATTCGCAAGCTTACCAATAATGCGCTGAGCTTTGCGTTTGACTGTGTCACGACGCCTTCCAGCGTCATGGCCTGCGGCGAGGCCATGGGGAGACTCGGCGGCCGCTACACCGCCTTGGATCCTTTTGACGCGACGTTGATCAGGCGCAAGGCCGTTCGTTCGGACTGGGTCCTGACGATTACGCTGATGGGACGAGGCTGCGTATGGCCGAAACCGTTCTACTGCGAACCCGACGCCGCTCTGCTGAAATGGGGAATAGAGCTGGCCGAGGTGGCAGAAGGCGTGTTGGCTGAAGCTGTCGAGAACCTCAAGCCACATCCGATACACATCATGGAGGGGGGGCTCGAGGCAGTTCCAAGTGGAATTGACGCCATTAGACAAGGCCAGGTTCGAGGGTTCAAGCTGGTATATCCGCTTGAGTAATGTAAATGCACGACTTGCGTAACATGCTCTGCAGTTGCCACTTGATACTCTGGCTTTCGAGTTATTATTAATATAGATGTTACTGGTAAAACTGATTCTTATTCGTCTTGGACGGGTTGGTATCAGTATTAATTAAGCATAGAAAATCTCGATGCTGCAGGCTGCATAGTAGTCGCTCCCATTCACCTTTGGTTTCTCATACTCTAAGCGATCCCGCCATAATTACGGGGCCAAGTCAGCTGTGCTTTGTGATAAAGGCTCCAGAAACCAGGCAATAGGCAACAGGCAACGGACAAGAGGCAACACGGCCATGGTCGAGGGCGAATCGAAGATTCCACGTTACAGCCTTACGATGCACCCGGCATCTCCACCAAGACGCTTCGTGTTTCTGGCAAGACACTGCAGAAATGGGTCTTATGTCTTAGTTTAGCTGAATTGTCTGTTCACAAGCCGCAATCCACTGACCGTCGCACTGACATGTCGGGTGACGCGGATTAAGTGTATGGCCCCTGCTTCAGTACCAGGTGTGTCTCCATCAACGGTGATGACTGACATCAAGTATACACACTTTGTTTCAGGTCGTGTCAATAGTAAATGCCCACTTACCGACTGCTAGTCAGAGGTGTCGTATTAACCTAGCAGCATGTGGTGTGTGTGGGAGATGTACTGCAGCTCTGGCACAAGAATAGTTCACAAGCAACCAAAACTATACTTAACCCGCCAAGCGATCTCGTTCTTTCCACACAAGGCAATACACAACACTGCATTTTTTTTTCCTTTCTTTATTTACTCCCTGCTCTTTTCTAACAATTGGCCGTTGATCATCTTTACTTGACGTAAAGTCTTTTGAAAAGCGGCCTTGAAAAAAAAGAGAATGGAGCCCATCGCCATTGTCGGCAGTGCATGTCGGTTTCCCGGAGATGCAACGTCACCCTCCAAGCTTTGGGACCTTTTGAAGTGTCCCCGTGATCTGTCACAAGACATTGAACGCTTCAATGTCAAAGGGTTCTACCATGAGAATGGCCATCACCATGGAGCAACCAATGTGGTTGCGGCCTACATGCTGGAAGGCGATCCCATGCAATTCGACCCCCAGTTCTTCAACATTCAGCCTGGAGAAGCCGAGTCCATGGACCCCCAACATCGTCTGTTGTTGGAGACTACCTATGAAGGTTTAGAAACGGCCGGAATCCCCATTGAGACACTGCGCGGCTCCGACACAAGCGCCTTCATTGGTGTCATGAGCACAGACTACACCACCATGGTCTTCTTTGACAGCGAGTGCACGCCCACCTACTCGGCCACGGGAACATCCCGCGCTGTTCTGTCCAACAGACTCTCTCATGCCTTTGACTGGCACGGCGCGTCCATGACGATAGACACGGCGTGCTCGTCGAGTCTCGTCGCCATCCACCTCGCCGTGCAGGAGCTGCGTGCCGGGAGCTCACGCGTCGCCGTGGCTGGCGGAACCAACCTGATCCTGTCAGCCGATCCCTTCATCTCCGAGACCAACCTGGACATGCTCTCGCCGCAAGGAAAATGCCACATGTGGGACGCACGTGCGAATGGCTACGCGCGCGGCGAGGGTATCGGCGTCGTCGTGCTCAAGACGTTGCGTGATGCGCTCGCGGACGGTGACCACATCGAATCCATTATCCGTGAAACAGGCGTCAACCAGGACGGCCACACACCAGGCATCACCATGCCGAACCCCCAAGCGCAGACCAAACTCATCAGGGATGTGTATGCGCGCGCGGGGCTCGATATCAACAAGGAAGAGGACCGGTGCCAGTATTTTGAGGCGCACGGCACTGGTACAAAGGCTGGCGATGCCGTCGAATCAAAAGCCATCCATGACGCCTTCTTCCCCGACAGAGATGGCGACGAGAAGCTCCAACCGCTCTATGTTGGCTCCATCAAGACTATCATAGGCCACACCGAGGGGACGGCGGGTGTGGCAGGCGTCATGCGCGCGTCTCTGGCCATCCAGAACCGAACGATACCCCCCAATCTGCATTTCCAGTCGCTCAACCCGGCGATAGAACCATACTATGGCAACTTGCAGATTACCACCGAGGCAGTTCCTTGGCCAAGCCTGAATAGCGGCGTGCGCCGCGCCAGCGTCAACAGCTTTGGCTTTGGAGGAGCAAACTCGCATGTTATTCTCGAAAGCTATTCACCCAACCACCAAGATGAGACACAATGCGATAGTCTACAGAGTTCCAGTGCTTCAGCCTCGTCCATCATTTCTCTTGCTTCGAGCACTTCGTCGATTCCCAGCATGTCATCAATGGCCAGTATCTCCCCCAACGTCCTTCCCCTCCTGCTATCAGCGTCATCCGAAAAGACCCTGCGCAAGCTCGTACAGCAATACATTGTCCATCTTGGTCAGAATCCAGATGTCGATCTGGCCAACTTGGCTTGGACACTGTTCAAGAGCAAGAGCGCCCTCAACATTCGGTTGGCTGTTCCGGCGCCCTCTCCAGAAGCAGTGACAGCAACACTGGAGGGTATACTAAGCCAGCAGAGCGGCGACGCAAAAAGCCCCATTACTCGCGTCACCACTCAACAGAAGCCCCTCGTGGCCGTGTTTACCGGTCAAGGCGCACAATGGGCCACCATGGGACGCCAGCTTATACGGAGCTCAAAGCAGGTCGAGGCAACCGTCGACCGTCTCGACTCCGTCCTTGCTGCTTTGCCGGATTCTTATCGACCAAAGTGGTCCCTCAAGGACCAGCTATTGGCAGATAAGAAGGAGTCTCGCATCGAGGAAAGCATCGTCTCGCAGCCGCTATGCACTGTCGTCCAGATCATCGTCGTCGACCTGATCCGTAGTGCCGGCATCGACTTTGACGGCGTAGTCGGGCACTCTAGCGGCGAGATTGCCGCCGCCTACGCGGCAGGCTTCATCAGTGCCGACGACGCCATCAAAATTGCCTATACCCGAGGTCTGTGTGCTCACCTGGCCCAGGGTATCCAAGGCGAGAAAGGCGGCATGATTGCGGCTGCCATGACGCACCCAGATGCCAAAGATTTGTGCGAGAATGAGGCCGTGCTAGATCGCATTTCCGTGGCGGCGTATAACTCGCCCACGAGCGTCACACTCTCCGGAGACGGAGATGTCATTGATCAAGTTGCCGTTGTTCTGGACGACGAAGAAAAGTTTAACCGCATCCTCCGGGTCCAAACAGCCTACCACTCACACCACATGAAGCCTTGCGTCAGTCTGTACCGCGAAGCGCTGACGGCTTGCCATATCGAGATTCTCAGCCCGACGAGACCTTGCCCGTGGTTCTCTTCCGTCTACGGCGGTACTGAAGTTGTTGCTTCAGAGGAGTTGAAATGCGAGTATTGGATAAAGAACATGGTTCAGCCCGTCTTGTTCTCCGAAGCTGTCTCGGCCGCCTCTCGCGCATGGCCGCAGGATATTCTCGCAGCATGGGCCGAGATTGGTCCGCACGCTGCCCTCAAATCACCCGTTTTGGAGACGCTCAAAAGCCTGGGTCAGAACAAGGTCGCCTACTCCGGTACCCTGAGCCGCGCAGCGGATGACGTGGACATGCTGGCCACTTTCCTGGGATGGTTGTGGTCAGTCTCTGCCCAGACTAGTCTGGACCTGAGCCGGTACGCGGCCCAATTCTCTCCAAACAATCTGACCCCGATGCGAAATCTTCCATCGTACCCGTGGGATCACGATCACTCCTATGAGTTCGAATCACGCAGGTCTCGTGCCCACCGATTCAGAGAGACACCCGGCCATCCCCTTCTTGGCGTCCGGGCCGATACTTGTGGTGACAAGGAGTACCGCTGGGAGAACTTTCTGTCAAGCGAGGAGCTTCCATGGCTCACAGGTCACAATATCCAAGGTCAGATGGTGGTTCCCGCAGCCATGTTCCTCGTCATGGCGTCTGAGGCGGCCACCATCGCTGCAGCTTCCTTGGGCTTCCAGGGACGGCTCACCGAGTTGCACGACTCGGTGATACATCGAGGCCTAGCCTTGGACGACGAGAGAGCGGTTGAAACCTTGTTTTATCTCTCTGATGTGAAAGTCACATCGTCCCCGGACCAAGGGTCGATTCTCTCCGCCAACTACTACTGCGATGCTGCCATTACCAAGTCGTCCAATCGTCTCACCAGCATTGCCAGCGGCAAGATTAAGCTATTCATAGGTGACCATGTGCCACAGATGCTTCCAGCACTTCCGCAATACCACGGAAAACTCGACGAAATCGATGTTGAGAGCTTCTATGACAACCTGCGTGTCATTGGCTACAACTACAGCGACGCGTTTCGCGGCATCGCCTCCCTCCGAAGGACCACCAATCTGGCCTCTGGCACCATTGCCGTAGGGGACGCCATCCAGTCGTCTGACTCAGATAGCCGGTTTCCCGTTCACCCAGCAGTGCTCGACGTTTCCTTCCAGGCCCTCTTTGCTGCTCTCAGCTATCCCGGAGACGGAGGCCTCCAGACACTGCAAGTTCCCACCACGATAAAGCGTCTCACGATAAACTCGTCAGCTCTATCCGAGTCTACCTCTACAAATGACTTGACCTTTAGTGCCTCATCGTACGTGCTGGATAGGAGGACCATTTGTGGTGATATTGAAGTGGGAATTGCCGGCACCGGGCAGGCGACATTTCGCGTCGAGGGTTTGACGGTTTCACCTGTCTCACCAGTCACCGCGCAAGACGACAAGCAAATGTTTGCCGACATGGTGCTTTGCCCTGCGACTCCAAACACCGCACTACTTCCCAAGCTGGCTGAGGAGCTGCAGTTGGATACATTGACGCCATCGCCCATGAATGGTACCGCTGCGCTGCAGGGTGATTCGCAACTCAACGGGCAGTCCGTGGACAAAAGTGTCTCGGCCGGCGGCACTTTTCTCGGAGATTTTGATGCCGGTGTCAATGGCGATTGGATGATTAGTAGCCCTCGCGCTGACGAGGCACGGAGCTATCAAGTTCTGGCCAGTCTTCTCAAACAGATAACGGATCGATACCCAAAGGCCCGGATCTTGGAAAGAACGTATGGCAATGCAACCGAGATTCTCGATGCCTTCAAGGCGGCCGGTGGCAGGCCGTCGTTGTACGCGCTGGATGGTGTCGACGAAGGAGTGTTTACCGCATTAGCTGACTCCCGAGATGACGCTTCTTATCTCAAGCGAGCATCACTGCAGCTAGAAAGCTCCGACTTCGTGGAGAAGAATGCGGGCCAAGAATACGACGTGGTGATCTTGCGAGACGGCCATTCACTAGAGAAGGAGACGCTGAAAAATTTGCGACACCTGATCCGACCTGGAGGCTATCTACTCTTTGTCCATCAGCAGAATGCCCAGGTCTTGACCGGTCCTATGGAAGACTGGGAGACATGGCACAACAAACTCGTTGAGGCTAGGTTCTCAGGAATTGAAGCTCAAAGTCGTACGATGGTTGGTTCATCCTTCATCATTGCTACCATGGCAACCGATGATACCGTCAATGCGCTTCGGCAGCCGATGCTATCATCTGGCGCCAAGATATCAAAGCTGCTCATCATTGGCGGCGATGGTGCCATGACAAGCAATTTGATCAGCCAAGTGCAGGGTCTACTGGCACCTTTTTGCGACGAGATCAGGACGGTGAAGAGTCTTGCTCACTTGGAAATGTCTGATCTAACAGACAAGCCATTTGCTCTCAGCCTGACTGAGCTCGACCACGACTTGTTTCGCTCCTTGAGCGAAAAGACACTTGTCAAGCTGCAAGAGTTGACCACCCACTCAAATCGACTTGTCTGGGTGGTTTCTGGGACGCAAGGAGGCAATCCTTACGCCAACATGATCAAGGGAACCCTTCGTTGTCTCATCGAAGAATGCTCTCACCTTGTCACTCAGATACTGGACATTGAAGGCGACGTTCCAAGCGCCTTTCAGTTTATCTCTGAAGCCGTGGTTAGACTGCATCGTCTTCACTCCATCAAGAAGTCCGACCACTTGCTCTGGTCCCACGAGCCGGAGCTGCATCTACGAAATGGACAGCCGCTCATTTCGCGCTACATGCCCAACAAGGACCTGGACTCGGGGTACAACTCTCTTCGGCGTCACGTGGAAGTTGACATGCTTTCCAAGACTGGGCTTCTTCAAGTGTCTGCGGCCGATTCGTCGCTTTCCCTCGAGAAATTGCGTGTCACGGCTCCATCGTCATTGCAGTCGACGAAGAAGGAACTGACGACTGAGATTACAGTCGACTATTCACTATCTGTCTGCGTACATATCCCGACACTCGGATACTTGTATCCAGTGACTGGAGTGGACGTCCAGACCGGTCGTCTCGTAGCCGCGTTGTGCACTGAAAACAGGTCTCGAGTTTCGGCTCATAAAACGTCCGTGGTGCCTCTTGTCGGGCTTTCGGAGCACCAAGAAAGTCTGCTCCCCGAAAAACTCCGTGATGTCTTCCGCGCCTCTACAATCATTCAGCGTTGCCCCCGCTTCACGAGCGTGGTCGTACACGAAGCACCAGACATGCTGGCGCAGATTCTGGTTGACGAGGCGAGAAAAGCCGATGTGCGACTCATCTTTACAAGCAGTGACGCGTCCCGATGCAAGGACCGCTTGGATCAGGAGTGGAAGCATATTGCTCGCCATGGCTCGGCTCGTCAGCTCAGCGAGATAGTGCAGCCAGATACGTTGTTGTGCGTAGACTGTACTGAGACTGGCTCCAGCAACGGACTCGCCTTTATGGAACTCGAAGTCCCCTCTGGCATAACAGTTCTGACCGCTAGCGACTTTTTCCGAGCTCAAAGTTACAGATTTGGCAAAGTCGACGACGACCACGTGTTCCAGATTCTACAGGCCGCCGTCGACAAAGCTGCTTCTTTGGTAGCAGAGGAGACCAACGACCTGACTGACGGCACAATCCAGGTTCAAGATCTGCCACGGGAATTCGCTTTTGGTGTCCCGGCAAAGACTATTTCTTGGACCAGCAACCTCCCTGTACGCGCCACTATACTGCCCGCGCTAGAGGAATGCCACTTCCGTCCGGACAGGACATATTTCCTGGTCGGGATGGCAGGCAGTCTGGGCCTCTCTACAGTCTCCTACATGATTTCACGAGGGGCGAGATACTTTGCATTGTCCAGTCGCAATCCACAGGTTGATGCGGCGTGGATTGCGGCCAAAAAGACAAAATACGGCGCCGTTGTCAACACTTTTGCACTGTAAGCTGAAGAACATTTCCCAAACAAACAGGGCGACAGGAAGCTAACATGGATCAGCGACGTAACGAACAAGGGTGCCATTGAAAAGACAGTTGCCCTCATTAATGAGACCATGCCCCCGATTGCGGGAGTAGCGAACGGCGCCTTGGTCATGGAAGACAGCCTCTTCATGGATCTTACATATGAAAAGATGATGAGAGCCCTCGGACCCAAGGTGGACGGCAGCCGATATCTCGACGAGCTCTTTGCTCAAGACAACCTAGACTTCTTCATTCTCTACTCCTCGCTGGTCAGCATCGCCGGTAACACGGGACAGATTGCCTATGCCGTCGCCAACAGCTTCATGGTGGGCCTGGCTCATCATCGCCGGCAACGGGGACTTGCCGCCTCCGTCATCAACCTCACCGGCGTCAGCGGCGTCGGGTTCATCACACGGACGGGACACAATATCCTGGAGCGCAGCAAGGCTCTGGGATACGACATCATCTCCGAGAACGACTACTGCTACATCTTCGCAGAGGCTGTCCTGGCCAGCCCGAGCAACTCGCCGCACGGACCGGAAGTGTCGTCGAGTCTGCGCTACGTCGACGTCGCCAATGACAAGGTCGTTCCGCCGTGGGCATACGACTCCAAGTTTGGACACTACCTGCTCGACCGCTCCGCCCCCGCGACCAGTGACGCGCCAGACGACGCTGCGGATAGCGGTGGACGGCTGAGCCTGGCCGCGCTGCGGTCTACACCACCGGCCGAGTGCTTTGACGCCATCTTGCATGCCTTCCAGATTCTTCTGCGGAGGTTGCTGCGACTGCCCGCCGGGGATCACATCCCGCCTGAATCTTCCGTGCTCGACTTGGGCGTCGACTCACTGGTGGCTGTCAAGATGCGTCAGTGGTTTTTGAAGGAACTGCAGGTCAACGTGCCGGTCATGAAACTCATCGGAGGCGCTACTATTTCGGAAGTTGTGTGGTCAGTTGTGAATCAGGTCTCGCCACAGGAAGA
Organism: Beauveria caledonica; assembly: GCA_030777785.1. Classification (NCBI taxonomy): domain Eukaryota; kingdom Fungi; phylum Ascomycota; class Sordariomycetes; order Hypocreales; family Cordycipitaceae; genus Beauveria; species Beauveria caledonica. The sequence continues at coordinate 25,801 of JAPFSE010000328.1, read as the reverse complement.
TAAATGAAGTTGTGGAAAGTCGCATTCATAGTAGTTGTTTCCTACTTGTAGGGGGTGCGCCCAAGTCTGTGGACAGAGGCGCTGGTGTAATTTGTGCGAGGGTAGTTCTAGTACCTAAACCTCCAAAGTGCCGCTCGCGAGAAACCGCCAGCGTACGCTTCGGAACGATATTAATTAATGAAAGTATTAAATAGATGTTCTAGCATCTATTCACTGATCGAACGAGCTTGGTCCAAGGTACAATGGCCATGGCTGCCTTCAAGTCCACTACCTATGACATCAGTCGTGCACGTATGATGAGAGACTGATCTACAAATACTTGACATCTAATGAACTTTCAATTTGGTACCAATACTTCAGCAGTCTCGCCTAGAACCGATAATTAAGCCCTTTCCCTCAAGGACACGTTGCTACTCGCCAATCTCGGACTTGCACTTAGACGGCTCGACATTCACAATCACAACCTCCTGCGTCTGCTTCTTGCAGCCCCATGTCGTTTTAAAGCCCTTGATACCCGCCGTCACGCCCTCACTATATCTAGCAGGCGCACAATACCTAAACCCTTTCCTGAGCATCTCTTCGCCCCTTATGATGGTATCGTCCACCTTGCCACGGCAGTCCACCTGCTCGGCCGGCGGCGGCGCTTTGGCCTCGGGGGGAGTCGGGCCGCACCCAATAACGTGCTTGAAGATGGCGGCGCCGACTTCGATGGCTTTTTCCTTGTGGACATGGTCAGGCAGCAAGCGCTGGACAAATTGGATCCCCCCTTTGATGGCAGCCCCTGCGAGCAGACAATCGATGCTGACTGGGGGAACAGCAGCGAGGCTGCCGGCGAATAGCGTAGCCAAGATTATGGGAGACTTCATGATTGTGTATAAGTCGAGGGTGTGTGGCTGAGAGTGTATAATAGTTGGACACTGAAAGGGGTGAAGGAGGCGGGGAGAGGTTGGGCTTCTGGGAACTACTATATACGTGAGAACGGGAGCAGCGTCTTTGAAAAGCTAAATGATGTGTCTCATTCGAAACTGCTTGCCTCACACAGTGTTGCTCTGCGGCGAGATGTGAAATTTCTCCACCAATTCCCACCAAGACAAAAAGCGGCCACTCCTGTCACCTTGCCTGAAGGGCTATTGCGAGTTCAGTACCTTGACTTTTAGACTGGTCACATATAACAATTTACATTGAACCGAAAGCAATTTCTACAACCATGTTTTCTCTCCAGTACTCCTTTCCTTTCCAATTCTACCCTCTCTCCACATGTATCTAGCCCCGGCGGTATATGTCACTCACAGCCCATGAGGGCAAAGCTGACTCGAGGCCAAGGTGAAGATATGTCTCTCGCATTTCCCTCTGCTACCAGTAGGAGATGTTTCCGTTTCCAATGTTCTAATATATGATATAATTTCGCGGCATGTCTGAGTCTAAGCCGTTCTAAAGGTGACGAGTCATTCTGCGCCGGCTTACACATAACGTTGTACGAACCGTGTCTCCCGAGGAAGATGTGATCTACCAGTACGACAATGGGTTTATTCTACTGAATTTGCAATCTGACGGCGTCACTATAAACAATGGTCAAATAAAATGCCGGGGGATCCATGTCCAGCTGCCAGGGAATAGAAGCGGTCTGCGCCCCGTGGGGAGAATGTACATGCCGCTGGTCGGCCTGGGCTTGGGCTGTTGATTTGGGCTGCACTTTTGGCCCGAAGACGGCAGAAAGAGCTGCATGAAAAAGTAGCCGATCCAGTCGAGACCAAGTTGAATGGACTTTCCAAATCAACGCGGGGACGCATCCCAGGCGAGTCTCACTTGTCTTGGATGCGAGACGCCGGTCCCTACTGGTAATGAAGACAGCGCTGCCTGGTCAAGCAAAGCATGCCGTCCGGATTGCAGTGGGAGTTTGTTTGAACATCATGAACCGCCTCCGGTCCTGTGATGCCCTCGATTAGCTCGGCGGAATTCGCTGGGCACTTGAGTATGTACGGCGTATAATAAGTCTCAGCCCGTGATACTTGGTAGTCTAAGACACACATGGCGCAAGTCAAGCCTCGTTTCACCACACCAGAGACATTTCGCCCAACGGTAAACGGTGTCGATTGCATGCTTCCATCGCTGCCGTTCTCTTTCACTGCCGACATTGTTTCAGTCTCCTTCGGCCCTTTGAGTCCACATTGCTGAGCCTGCACAGCCCAATGGCGGGGTGATTATTTCACGGGGGCCGAATCCACGTATTGTGTCTGCAGCGAAAGAAGCATGATTCAGACACAACTGCATGGGCATGGCGGGAGTAATGGTGGTCGACTGGTTGCTCCCTGCACCGTTGTCCATCAACAACCACACTAGATTTGCTGGCGTTCTTCTGTCTCAAACATCGTGATACCCCCAGCTGAATGTAATTCTGACGCCATAGTCTAGTTCGTCAACACTGGAACAACAAATATACCCTCATCAACTAGTGTATCGTCTAAAATGGCCAAAGATTTCGGGGACAGAAATTAGGTTGATGGTATATCGTGAATAGTCGTGGACGGAACTGGAAAGCGAGTCCAGGAAAATTTGTTTATCGAGTCAAGAAAACAGTCAGCCTAGCGGACTTTAGTGACTTCACAAGATGCGAAATAAAGTTTGCCTACCGTATGTTGGTTGCACTGGCGTGCGGTGCTAGGCGTTTGCGCGAGTCCGCCATCTGTTGGTCCGAGTGGCGGCCATGAATGATGCTTCCCCCTCCTAGTCATGAGGCCCAAAATGAAGAACTGTTTGATGTCCGTCTGTATTCTGCTTGTGTCCCTGGCCAGAGTAGTTGGTTGCTATTGTTTCACAAATACGGCCTTTGAGAACTGTAACCCCCGCCCGCTTCACTGTTACCTCTCCTCCTTGTTGGCTCACCAGCAATAATACTTGGTTCCATATTGCATCTGGAGATTTCAAACGCAACAACAACGCATGATGCCTGACCTGAGATTCCCTTCCCGTCGTGGCAGCAAAAGGAGAGAGAGGGGGAGAGAGAGCCTTGCTTCCAAAACACGCACACAGCAAACAGCGAGCAAGGCCCGTAACCCAGCCACAGGTTGTTCGATGGCTTGACATGTGGCTGAAATGGAAAAGGCAAAGAGATAGAATAATCTCAAGCTCAGGGGTCGAACCCGAGTCTTCCTGACCCTTTCGGGCACTGTTCAGCCAAGCCTCCCCATGTGTCACTAGGATGTGCTACCACTGCACCAGCTTGGGTTTCTTTTCGTTGAAGACTGATGGTATAATTGAGAATACAAAACTTCGTGACTTATTTCCTTGGCTGTGTCGACTTCTCCAAGCAATCACCGCACCGGCTTTGTGTTCAAGCAGCAACGTAACGTGATTTTTTCATCGTGAGAGTGTTGATGTGAGGAGGAGAAGCTGCAAAGGCATCCCAGGAATGAAGTGTTGGTGGTGACATCGACAGTGGCAGAAAGGGGCTCTCTGATTGTCTAGAAAAAGTTAGGTGGAGCAAGCCCCATACTGTGATAGTCTAATAAGAGTCACCTCCGAAGATTCCCAAATGAGACATCATTTCTCTCTTCCACCTATTTCCAGATGACTGCGGTGGTGCGATGAGTTTCCGACGGATTTCCCAACATCCGGAAGACTTCACCTTGAGAGGGGTCTCCGTTGCTCATCAAAAGCAATACGAGAGTCGACGACAGAATCTACGTCGCAGTACAGCCTAAAAACCCCTTCAGGAAATGAACCACACATATGACTACATTGATGGTCTCTGTGGTGGACTGTTTGGCTGGTGGTGACTGGCGTCCATCGATGCCGCATCGAGTCGCGTGACAACATTGACAAATCAAAGGCAATTCGATGTGACTTGTTGTAATTTCAGCAAACTATGAATTGTGACCAGTATCGTGATTGTTAATGGTCATCTTTTTGCCGCGCTGCCAACCAAGCAGAGACTGTCATGACTCACCACCTTCACTAATGGTTTGCGAAATATCTCAAATACAGCCAATATATGGCATTTGGAATGACTGTCACAAGAGTCGGCGTTGCAAATCGACAGGTAGGTGGTGGGCGAGCTCTGGAACACCACCACCACCACTACCACAACCACCACACGAAGCGGCACCAACACCGCCGTCTCAGCCATGACCTGCCACCGCGTGTCTCGACCAAGAACGCTTCTGCTAGCCGCCCATGTTCAGTGATGACAAGTCGGGGTACCGCAGATCTGCATTGTCCTCCAAGAAATCCATCCATCTTTTCAGGAATGAACTGCCCCTAGTTGCGCACATTCACCGTGTTAGCCTCAGCTGGTTCTCCCCGGTTTGGCCGCCGACTTGCACAGCCATCGATACAATGCACAAAGTCATGTGATGGGCTTACCTCTTTACCGTTTCTGAATCACCAATCACCGTGAGGGACCTCTTTGGTCGAGTCATGGCCACTGTTGAACTCGGGTTAATTTCTCGTCTTGTCCAACGTGATTCATACAGCAATTCTTGCATGAATCTGACACACGGGAATAAAGAGATGCAAGGCTCAGCCTCGCTTCAAATAACATACCATTCAGCCGTCTCTTTTCGCCTAAGAATCCCACTTCACCCTTGGAATTGCTTCGTACGAGGCTGACAATGACGGCTTCCTTTTCACGACCTTGAAAGCCATCCACACTACCAAGCTCAATGCCGGGGAACTTTTCCTTTAGAGGCGCAAGAACAGCCAGCTGTAGACGACAGGGTTTAGCTTACTTTGCTCCAACACGTAATTACGCATCCACGGGCAGTGTGAATGGACTCATACCTGCGCATTATACGGCGTCACCACCGCAATATCTTCTGCTCGCAGCCCAGATTCCACGAGTCTTGATACATGTTGCTGTACCAAGGCTGCTTCCATCTCGTTGCTTTTACTGTCCCCATGTAGACTTGCCTTGCCCTTTTTCGGGTTATCAGCGTCGTCTTCCTCACTGCGCTCAGGAAAATCCCCGCCTTGCGTATCGATAAATATGAGCGGCTCGTTTGTATCTTCATTGTCTTCCACTTCGTACTCTAATTCCTTGAGCAGCCTAGCCTTCACCGCATCGGCAGCGACAAGTTTTGACTCATAGAGCTCATCAGAAGGGAATCGCATAATCTTCTCGTGCATTCGGTATTGGGTTGTGAGCATCCGCTTGACCGACGGGCCGTGAAGTGCCAACAGTCTATCAAAGAGCGTTGTCTCGAGTGTCTGCCCTTTGATCGGCTTTACTTCTGTGCCATCCTTCAGCTTCAATGCCACTTTCGAGTTGCTCGATTTGATAGTTGGGGGCAGCTGCAGGTGATCGCCGGCACATACTGCCTTGCTGGCCGACAGGAGCGGCACCCAGCATTGCGCCTCAAGCGCTTGACTTGCCTCGTCGATAATGACAACATCAAACTTTTCAGCCCGTAGCTGGTGGCCACCGGCTCCGTGAAGCGTGGCTAATACGACCTTGCTTCCTCCTACCAAGTGGCTGACGCACTTGCGTTCTCTTTCTCTGTACTCTTTCCGTAGCTCTCGCAGATCGCCGTATATTTGCCGGCGTTCTTTGCCACTTTTGGTCTTTTTTATAGATGCCTGCTTGGCGTCCATTTCTGCACGCACGTCTTTGACTATTGCCCCGGCTTCCGAAGTTTGTGTCAATGCGTCAAGAGAATGGTTGACAACGGAGGGTAATAATCTTGCGGGGTGCCCTAGGCGTAGAATGGGAACCTTGTGCGGAGAAAGTCTTTCGACAATGTTGTCGACAGAGATGTTGGACGGCCCGCACACTAATACCCTCTTGTTGAGTTTTATGAGCTGCAGAATAAGCTCTATTAGTGTGTGCGTCTTGCCAGTCCCAGGGGGGCCGTGTATCAGAGCAATCTCACGCGATGCCAGAGCGAAGCGAATAGCATCTTTCTGCGAGTCGTTCAAGGTCGGATCGAACCACTCAATCTTGCTCAGCTCTTCGTCTGCTGACAGGTCCTTTGGGACCGGTGATGGGCTGGATAGGCCAAATAGCACCCGAATGAAGCCCGAGTACTCCGCCTCGCTCATCTTTTGCAGCTTCTCCATGACCAAATTCATCCTTCGATATGTCACCTCGTCTGCCAATTTGACCATCCACACTTTGCCCGCAAACGCGACTTCATCTTTGCCCTCATCCAAGGCCGCAAAGACAGACGCCTTCTGCACCTTGGTCACCACACCACGCGCACCCTTCTTCTCCAGTTCCTGAATCTCCTTCTTTTTGGCACTGCCCGCGGGTTGGTCCGCCACGAGCACAATGTCGCCAGTGCGCAGACCATGCTCCGGCAGTTCACCCGTCGAGGAGGTGGCACTATCTGGGCTCAGCTCCAGCACCGTTCGGCCCCCGAGACCGGTGCGCTGCGAGGCGACCACGAGGTTTGTGATGGCCAAGCCAGCACGTTGCAAACCGGCGGGGCTGTGATTGGTAATGAGGGAGCTTGTTTCTTGCACCTCGCTTTGCAGCTCACGGTCTAGCAGAGCTAGCTGCGTGCTAGCAAACGAGGATATGTCGACTGGTTCTTTGGGAGCCATGGCGAACAGTCTTCATATGGAGGCGGCTGTTTTTCTATGGTGCAAGCTGTCACTTTGCTCGCGTGTGATACAGTCGTGCGTGACCCCACCAATGACGAAATTATAGTTGCAGCCGACTCCCAGCTCAGCACTCCCGACAAAGTCTGAATGAACTTTGCAAGCATTCGTCATTAAATTATAGAGTTAGAAACTCAGAAGGCCGGGAGACTTTGATCTCCAAATAAATTACATTCAGGTCCAAGACAGTGGTTGCCCACCTAGGATATCATTCAATAGCGGCAATAACCCAAATAGCAAGCTCCGGAAAATGAGAGAACAAAACGCCAGTGTAAATGACGCCCTCTAGCAGGGTAAAAAATGACTCGCCGACAGACCATTACCCATTGATGCACGCCTTCAAGAAAATGCAACATGATCAGCCCTCCGTCGGATGGATCACCACAACTACAACCAGCGAAGCAACCATAATCGCCAGACCTACAAGGGATACCAGAACAATCGTCCCGCGACTAGCAGGAAACTTGCCCTTGAGAATCCAATCTTGGCTGTGAAAGTAGCGCTTGAACCCCAGCAGCAGAATGAGGATGCTGATGCCCAGAAACGTCGCGCCAAGGGGGCGGCCCAGGCGGCGCAGCGCATCCTTTGTGTGCTCGGGCGTGTTCTGGCCGTCGCCGAGCGATGTGTTGAGCCGGAAGAGCTGAGTGACGGCGATGCCAATCGAGGCGAAAGCGAGCGACGTGCGCAGCCAGGCTAGAAACGTTCGTTCTGCGGTCACAGTCAGCGAGAGCACTGCATTGGGTTTCCGACAGGGGAGAGAAAGAGGCTCTGCCCGGACTTACCCAGAGCCAGGTGATCTCTGGCCACGCTGCCCTTGTTCTCCAGCTCAATTGACTGGTACTTGCCAAGCTGCTGCTTCCACCACGGCTTCTCGCTGTCCTCGCCGCGCGTCCTCGTCTCCTCGTCGTCTCCCTCCGAAGCCGCAGAAGGCGCCCCCGCTGCCGCTGTCCGGGAACGCAGGCTGTAGACGGAGCGCGTGCCGCTCGCCGGCGGCGCAGCAGCAGCGGGGCCAACACCCTCTTGGGGGTTCACCGCCTGGTAGTTGTGGCTCGATCCGCGCGACACGATGCCCGTCGTCTCGTCGGCCTCGTCGTCGGCAAATTGCGTCCTGCGACCAAAGGACGAGTGGCGCCGAATGAGTGCCGGATCGGTGCCCATCTCGTCGGCGCGGCCGCGTGCGTTCTGCGAAGAAGAAGAGGGGTAAAGAGATTAGCGGAAAGGACCTCTTCTCCGAGATGGTTGAGGAAGCCTACTTCTAGAATCTCGCTTATGCGCTCGCTTTTCGACTGCCGCCGCTGTCGGGCCCGGCCTCGTGTGCTACTGCTGGATCTCGCTGGGATGGTGCCCGACTCTGGTGCCGCTTCGGATGCGGGAGGAGCGGCCTCGTTGCTACTCATCGTGGAGAGCCGGGGAGAGAGAACTGTTATATCTTCGGTTTAAGCTTTTCTGGTCGTATGCAGGCTCGATGGCGTGAGAGGGGGGCCCCTACTGTACGCGCCAACCAAGGCGTTCGCTTGTATGGGGAAGAGACGGCCCAAACGGGATCGCGGAAACGTTTGCAGCCAATGTTAGAGCGCAATGAAGGACGGATGCGATCGCGTCATTGAGGGTTGGTGGGCTGCTGCGCTGCCAAGCTCCAGCCTCCTGCTAACTGGATCTCTTATAGGGCGCCGATAGGGCACTAGGTAGAGACCTTGACTCCACTGTATTGCCTAGCTAAGTAGGTACCTACCTAACTAAGGGTCGTCGTTATCAGAGCAGCAGGCAACCAACATGAATGGGCGTGGTGATTGGTATAATCAAAAGCCATCTCTTTGAGCACTCTGTTCGGCACTCTTTTCGAATCACAACCGCCGAAAAATATGGCAATAGTTGATGGGCCTGGTGGCAGCCCCAAAGTGCATCACCCGCCTACTTAGGTAGGTAGTCACTATTAGAAGTCATGACACGCTGCTATCAACGTATAATCATGTACATTGCATCTTAACCGCTTCAAATGAAGAATAATCACTCGAAATAAATCAATTTAACCTCCTCAACTATGCTGCTATCACGGGTATTTTGCCATCCTCGTCCAAAGTGTCGACCACATCTCACGCCGCCGTTGCTCAACCCGCCGACTAGCAAGACCGAATTGACAGCCTAAACACAGCCACGCACGATGCCCTCTTCCCATCCGCCGTCCAGATCGAATGACTAGGTATAGTTGCGCACGGTAGCCGAGTATCACTCGAGATTTCGTTCCAGTCAGCCATGCTGTCACTATCCACATACACCAAGTAGGGTGCCTGCGAAGCAACGTCCAGAGACTCGGCGCCGAGAAGCCGAATCGACTCGCGATACTTGTTCTGCGCCTCGGCAACAATAGTACTCAGGCTAAGCTTCGCGCCGAAACGTCCAACATTGGCCAGCAAGGTATGCACAAATAGACCCTCTTCCGCTCGAATCAATGTGTTCCATGACCGCCATCCATCCAGCTGAGATTCAGCATGCGTCACCAACTGCATGCTCGTCTGAGGGAGCCCCGACAAGCCAATGTGAGCATGCCACTCGACAGTAGCGCCCCGCGGCAGCTCTTCCACCTCGACCACGAAAAGTGGTGGGACGCGTGTCTCGGGCTCGTTCTGCTGCCGCGTGGAAAAGACGTCCCAGTCGGGCAGTGGCCGTGGTTTGTTGCTCTCGTTGCTAGCCAAGGACATGTACTGCGTATTGTACTTGAGGTCCCACGGATCCAGCGCGGCCTCATCCTCTTCCTCGTCCGGCTCAGCGTGCATCATGCGCCATGCTCTGCCGGCCAGCTGCGCCTTGTGCCTTATGTCCTCGTCAGATGCCGCCTTGTCAAAGTAGGCGACAGCACTCGTCCACTGCTGCACCTTCATATGCGTGCCGATACGCCACAGATGCTGCAGAGATAGCGTGATTTGCTCGACAAGAGAGGTGTCAGAGGCGGTGGGCAGTCTCATGCTGCTTGGTACAAGTGGTATTTGGCCCGCGATGTAGACAGATCGCGGACCGAGTGCGACGTGATTGCTCGTGATGGGAATATCAATGGCCTGGCTATAAGGACCAATGTTGGCCGGCGCCCAGTATGATCTTGACTGTACATGCAGCCCGTCTCGTATGAGCGTCTTGGATGCTGGCGGAGCTGTGGCGTGCAGCATGATATTACGTCCCTCTGGTAGCAAGTTGCCGCAAGATATAGTGACCCTGGAAGCTGGATTCGGTGAGTTGAATAAGCTTCCATATACATGGTTGATTTTCGGAAAGTCGGACATGTTTCTCAAAACGATGATAACCGTTGTGAGGTGCGCAGCGTCGAGGCCATTGCTGGCCAGTGCTTCTTTGAGTTTGCCGACTACTTCAGCTGTCTCTTCGGCTATCATGCTCGAGTCAAACTTGTTATCGGAAATAAAACTCCATGTAAACAAGTCAGGCTCGTTGTTGTTTGAGATGCTTAGCCTTGACAATGCTTTGATCTCGGAACCTCGGACTGCGGGCACCGATGCTTCATCAGGTCGCGCTGTCAAGTCTTGTAATACTTGAGCGAACCTCGAATCAAACAAATCTGGAATTCTCACATTCACAGTCGAGTCCGCGATGGAATCATCCTTGTCCTGTAAATGCGCGCCTCGGGTCAAAATCCATGTCGAGCCGCCGCCTTCTCGCACCGCACGCCGACCTCGCTCCGGCACAACAATCCTCTTGTTGAAGAGACAGCCAGGCCCGTCCAGGACCAGCGTCTCAAACTCGCCGCCTTCTCCCAGCGACGCGCCGTCGCCCGCGCCGAACTTGCGGAGCGCCCGCTTCACGCGGCCCGACCCGGCCTCGCTCGACACGCACTCCCACAGATGGCTCTCGTCCAGCCCGGCACTCGCCACCTTGATGATGCGGGCCTCGAGACCCGCCGCCGCCATGTCGAGCAGCAGCTGCGCTTCGTCGGCCGGCGCGGTTCCGGGCGGAGGCAGCGCCGTATATTTCCAGAGGTAGGCCAGCGGGGTCAGGCCGAGTCGCACCGCGACTGATTCGACGCGCGTGCGTTGGTAGGTTGACAAGATGGCCCCGGAGCAGAGCGCGTTCGCCTCGGGGTGCTTTTCCTGGACGGCGCGCAGCAGCGACAGCATGGACTCGGTTTCGTCGACGCCCTGCTCTGCCGCGTCGTAAGCGTAGTCTCTCTCATGGCGCGTGGCCCCTCCGTCAATGGCCTGCCGGTACAGCGGGATGCCGGTGGCTTCGGCGTACAGTGGAATGACTTCGTGGCCGACAGTCTGGTACATGAAGCTGTTCATGTCCATTTCGTCCTCCTGTGAGTCGCCGGTGGGCGCATCGCGCTGCGGAGGGTGGAGGTTTGCGAGGGCGACGATACGATGCCCATTCTGAATGCAGTGCAGCAGACTGTAGAAGCTGTCTTTGCCGCCCGAGATGAGTGCGATAACGTTGAGACTTGGGGCAGCCATGGTTATCCCGGAATAATCACGGGAATAGTCCAGAATTGTAATTCTGCCCGCGGCGATCAAAATGGTGGCGATGCCATCTCAAGCACAGGCAGCTTTTTTGGTCGTTGTGTGGAGCGAATCTCACGTGCAGGTTTTGGTGGTTGATGATGGATTCTTTCATTCACAAAATTAGCCTTCGTCACGGCTCATACATCTTTATGATTTTCTACGAATTTGAGGCCTTGTTCAACAGCCGCAAGGCGAAAATTCATCGATAAGATGCAAGCAGAAGTCACTCACCACCGCTCGCAGGCAACGTTGAGCAGTTGGCAGGGCAGGTTAGAAACTCAAGGACCACGATACACACATCCACAGCAAGAATTTTTCCTACAAAAAACACAAGCCGAACGTTGACCACATCTTGGCTACGAAATTGAAATCTCGGGCATCTCATACCAGCGTCTACAAATAGAAGCACTGGCCGGTGCGGGCTCAGCCACATACAAACAGCTGCTATTGAAACAAGGCTGATTCAGGCAAAAGAAAAAAGGGTTGACATTCCAGGGCCGGTTCCGCACGCATAAATGTCAGATCCGTGCAATTCTAGGAAAAATGCCACCTTTCTTCCTTGCACCGTGATCGACCCTGCAGGCGATCACTCTGCATCTGCCGTCCTGCTCATGCACGGTGTCGACCGGCTGGGTAGTTCCGGTAGCTTGCCCGTTGTGCTGTCATGGAGCGACATGTTTGCCGGAATCATGAGCCCAATATTTTTCGAAATTTCCTTTAGCTTGCTTTGACTTGTAATCTTGGCGAAAAGAGAGGAAAAGCGACCGATGCGACGGTGATGTGATGTGATGTGATGTGCTTTCTGCCCATTTGGTAGCGTCTTTTTTTCAGGCATGGATCTTCTCCCCGGAGGCCCAACAGTCACGCAATTTGATGACTTGGACAAGTCGCCGAACCTCGCGTGGCTTCTCCGGCATCTTCAACGCCTTCATCTTAGAGTCCAGACAAGTCAATACCGGCTGACAAGAGCCGGTGCGCCACGTTGGTGAGACAGCTATTAGACACACTTTTGTCCATCTACATGGGGCATGGTCTCAATAACAATTGAGCAGCTAAAAAAAGAAGAAACATTCACCGGCAGCTCCCGTGAGCTCACAAATTAGCTAAACCGGCCTAATGTGAGGGAAGTGCACTCTCTTTTGGAATCACTGGTAATGGCTTGTGGTCTCAACTATTCTCCGTTATTCGGTATTATTGGCTATGGATATAACTTTACCACGTCTGTGCCACCATTGCATGTTGCGCAGTGTGATCTCATGCGCACCGGAGCCTCAGCACATCCCAATTAGGTCGATGCATGCATATGCACATGTATTACGTAGTATTAGCAAGAATAAGAACTGGCCGTACGGAGCAGACACGGTGGATATCACAGTCACGAGTCGTGTGACAGTGGCCGTATACTCATATGCGATCAACATGGCGGTCAAGCAGTGAAAGCTTTTCCCCTGTCAAAGCAATAGCCGCCTTGTATTATGACCCGTAGCTGATATCTGATATAGCTTCGCTTGTCACTATACAAGCGCCCTATTTAGCCCAGCATAAATTTGAAACAAGATGCATCATTTCCGGTCGGTTCGAGAAAACCTGAATTAGTTTGCTCATCATTGGCCGGTACTCGAGTTGGAGACACGACTAACGTTGCATCTACACCCTGCCAGTCTGCGAGATCCAACTAGCCACTTCGTAGGTTGTTGGTCAGGGTCTATGGTGGTCCCCGTTTACGAGGGTTTGCACACTATCATGCAAAAAGAATATTATCGCATTGCGGCCGTGATGGGCCATTACTTGGTAGGACTCGTCGAGGTTCGAGCATGCCCATTTTGCCCAGATTTCGCTTCGTCAATAATAAGCTTCCAGACAGCGGAAAGACCACACGGGATGTCCCACAGCGGCTGTTCGATGCGCGGGCAAAGCGGGCAGAAGCGGGATCTGTGAATAAAGGAACAAAAGAGGCTTGTTGGATGGGGACGTTGGCCACGCCTGTCCCAAATACCAGCATCCTCTCCCAATAATATTAATGCAAAACCACACACCTGTGGCGATTTTCAATTTGAGAACCAACTGAACCAACCAAGAAGGAAAAAGCGTCCGAGGACGGTCCCATGCTTGGTCCACGAAAGCCCGGGAAATTACACCTGGGGTGCAAGCGAAGTGTGTGGTGTCACTTGGATTTCCACGCCCCTCCCCCCGGGAGCAAGAAGAGAAGCACAAGATTCGAATCCATCGGCATGCAAGGGAGTTGGTAGCACGGTTCGCTCTCCCCGGTCGACCGCTCAGAAAAAGAACTCTTTTCGGCTGAGCCAGGGTCGCCTGTCGAGATGTCTTGTGCCACAACGGGAAACCCAGTTGGGAACTTGGGAACCAACCACCTAATCGGCGAGGCAGGGGACATGTGGACATTGGCATAGAGCGACATGCAACAAGCATTGGGAAATTAGGCCATTCTCCATTTTTTTATTCTTCTTCACTTTCTCGGGAAATCTCAATCAGCAACACACCTTGTCAATCGCATGAAAAAAAAAAAAAAAAAGAGACAAGCCTTGGTCTCCACAGGAAGATCCAGGCACCAGGTACGGACCGGGGAAGCCTAGCATGAAGCTCCGCCAGCCGCTAACCAGGTTTACATTGGCTGGACGAGGGGGGGGGGGGTGTAAGAGCGAATAGAGAAGAAGCCCACAATGTAATTTTGAAAAGATGAGTGGGCGGGAATTGGGAGGGGTGTGTGTGAGGCCACCAGAAGCTCAGACCAACAAAGAGCTGATGATACGAGTAAGCGTTTTATGGCACCTCGTAGCACCGATGAGGCGCAGGCGCAGGCGTAATCAAGAGAAATAACCGGGGGGCAAAGAGACAAATTCATAGAAAATCTAAAAATAAAAGAAGATAAACATGTAAAGCAGAAATGTCCACCGCTTCAATACTATTACTGGGTCGCAAGGCCATCTATTGAATGGAGACGAGAGCTCGATACAGCTTCATCTTCTTTACAGAGTACTGTATCCGTACAGATACCGCCTCTTCTTCTCGTCTCTTTACCGGCACATCACCCCCACTCTCCTCCCTTGTCAGATGCAGGAATCGGAAACGGGTAGGGACATACAAAGAGGCTTTAGCTGACATGGAGGGAAGAACGGTGTGAAGAAGAACAAGAACAAGAAGAAGCAAAAAAAATGTTGCTGAATCCGAGCATGCCGGCCGGGCCCATGTCGCAATTTTTCACACCACAAGAGATTCGGTTCTCGGCTGCATCGGCACGTTATTCTGAACCACTTGACCAGGGGCCATGTACACCAAAAAAAAGAACGTTGCCCGGCGATTTCGGCTTTCTACATGTTCACGTCGCGTAATACAAGTGGCAAGCTAGACCGAAAGAATGACGACGGGCTTTCGTAGACCTTTGCTCCTCTTGAATAGACAACTACTTATATCAGTATGTACGGATACAAGATCCTGCAAGTGGCTGCAGCGGACCTGCAGCAGCAAATTCCGGGTCCGCGGTACGGGTCTCCCTCCTTCTTCCACGGCTTGTTCTTTTGCTTCTAGCCCGTCGAGACCAATATGCCCAGATAGCCAAGGTTTTGAAAGCATACTAGTTATCGTGTAATCTGTAATACACGGAGCCCATATGCATGCGAGATCCGTGCGACGACACAGACCAGTATGGAGCAACAATCTAGATGCCTGAAAAAGTTCATGGCAAGTGGTTCCCTCTTGATCCTTGAGCGCCCGTGTACAACACCAACTCTTTACCAGTCGCAGAATCAAGCCGTCATCACAGACAGCAACCAATGGCGGGCTGTGCGTACTCTAATATCAGGGACGGACCCTGTATCTCATCTCCAGTGGGTGGTGCGTGCGACGAACCATCTGAGCTCATCAGCAAGTGGACATGGGGTTAATTTGGGCTAATCAAGGATCGTAATGGCCAGTTAACCATGGCAAGAACGTACCCCTCGACCAACTACGGAGACGGCGGAATGTACTGAGATTGACATCTCCGGAGCAAGACGGCCGGTGAATGCGAGGCGAGACCGGCCATCGTCGGTCAGCTTGTACATATACCGTTCAGACAGGGCAGTCAAATTGCACGCTGGTAAGTCATGTTGGACAGTGAGTGGCGAGTACAGTCAAGATTGATCTAATAACGTACATATATAGTCACTGTACAGTCTTTCGAAATGGTTCCAATTATATTTGTCTAATAAAAATGTTCAATTTGGCGGAAAATATTTCATCTAGTCCAAGGTGCAGACCAGCCGCACCTTGTACCAAGAGGATTACAACGAATGTAAAGAAAGCGTAAACTACCAGGCCGAAACAGTGACCAGGCAGGACAACACACAAATAACAAGAGCGCCCAACACGCCAAATTGATCCCAAAAAGGTATTCTTTCCATGCCTCCAACACTTTGTCCAACTTTTTTTTATCGTCATAAAACTGCAACCGCGGATGCCATCCGTCGACCACCGTATAAAAGGTTGTATGTCAAAACTTGATACAAGAACCGAAAGATGAGTGTAAATGCAGTCATAAACCGTGGTTTTGTACGTCCTTCTAGAAATATAAAATGCAGAGCAACATGCATGTAGCTCTGCCGCTCCCCTCTCGTTCAAGTAGAGAGCACGAATCCGCTTCTCAGAAGATAAGGGGAGTTGTGAAGATAGTCGTAGAAGTCGTAATGGGCCAGGCCCGGAGGAAATAGTTGTCAAGCCCAAAGGCCCTTTAGTCGGTGCGCTTGCGCTTCTTCTTGTTGTCAGAGGCGTCTTCCCCAATCTCGGGGACTTCAGAGCCGATCTGGAACATGACCTTGCCGTATGAAAACTCGTCTTCGGCATTGACAGGCATGGCGCTGCCGTCAAAGTGCGAGGCATGATCCTCGATTAGATCCATGACGATGGCACCACCGGAGTGAGTGCGGGCATGCTGGGCAAGGTTGTCGCTGCGGGAGAACTTCTTTCCGCACTCGTTGCACTCGAAGGGCTTCTCTTGGGTGTGGAGAGAGCGGTAGTGGCGTTTGAGATGCTCCTGGCGGCGGAAACGACGGTTGCAAAGGTCGCAGACAAATGTCTTCGAGGGGTCCTCGGTCAGTGACTGCTTGCGGCCACGGCGGCTGGGCGCAGAAACAGCAGGAGAGCTGTCATCAGACGGCGACGAGACGGTTGATTCAGAGGAAACAGACGCAGCGCTGGTAGCCTCTACCTCGTCATCCGTGGGCTCAGAGGCAACTACGACGTCGTTCTTAGGCGATGTTTTTAGCTTCTTGTCACAGTGGCCATCATCGACGTCTGGAGTGGCATCAGCGTTGGGAAATGGCAGAAAGGAGAATGTGTCGTCATCAAAGGCGAGTTCATCGTCGAAGCTGCAGTGGCCGAGAGACACGACCGAGGAGCCGGTGCAAGCCCGGGGACGAGTGGTCTCTCCAGCAGCAGTGGCCTCGATGTTGACAAGGTTGCTGAAATCGTCCTCCGAGTCGAGGTCATCAAGATCCTGGAAAGATGGAAGGTCATGAGACATAGCAGGGTTGAAATCAAAGGTAGGCCGGGCATTGACGCCCTTGACATCGGTATCGCCCATGCTGCTCAGTGTGAACTCGGGAGCAAGGGTAGGATTGCCGGTAGAGACGGTGAGATTGCGAGGATCACAAAAGTCGACATCCTGCTCAGAGGCGATGGAGCGAGCGTAGGCTGGCGAGGGCGAGGGAGACAGCGAGGGACATGAGGTCATAGACACCAAGTCGCTGGTGCTCTGCTGCAGAGCCAGAGGGTGCGAAGCGATGTAGACTGCAGCATTGTTAGCCAACCAGCCTCACCAAGTCAAGTATAGCCCCGTGGCCAGCAACGTGTCGGCTGGTCTCGGCCAAGCTATTGGAACTTACCAGGTGTCATGGGAGGAGAAGCACAGCTAGACCAGTCAAGAACCGATGTCTCAACCGAGTCAAACAGCTCCTTGCCGTGGAAACCATCAAGGCCTGAGAACATGGGGTTTATGGGGGTCTGCAGGGCGTCGAACATCTTGGGGCTACCAATGGCACTTCCAGAAGTGGACAAAGGCGGCGTGGAGGGAAAGTGGCTGTCATAGACGTCGGCGTCAAGCATGGTCGTCTTGTGGGCACCATTGCTGTAGAGGGTAGGTGGCTGAGAGCAAGATGAGCCAGGGCGGGAGTAGACGGGCGTGGCGGGCATCTGCTGAAACAGATAGGCCTTGCGCGCATCAGACTTGGATTCGCGGTTGTTGAGGAAGGCTTGGGCGACCGATTGGGGTTGCAGCATTGCGGCTTCCATTGTGAAAGATTGTTTTGTCGTTTGTCTGAGGTAGCTAGCAATTAGCACTGGCGAGGTGGCTTTGGCGGGGCGGGATGCGCAGTGTCGTCGACAACTAACAGAATAGACGAACCTTAAAATAAGCAGGCGTCGAGCAGAGGCGAGTTTCGGGAGATTAGAGAGTATAATAGTATCGTGGCATGCGTCGGTAGTGTACAGAGTCCGTTGGAAAGAGCAGGCGGATTGGACTGGGACGTGGTAAATGTGGGCGTTGGCAGGAAGGACGTCAAAGCCAAGAGTGTCGACTGGTCTGGTCGCGAAAGAATGTCGTTGGAAGCCGGTGGTGGCGGGAAATCAAAAAGTCAAACAGCAGCGGGCTATTAGGATGGATATGTTGATGTACATGTATCTCTTGATGAAGCAGTTCTGGACGTAAGTCAAGGCAAGAGCTGCAGGCTGGAGTGTGGTTGGCGGGTTGGCGGTTTGTGACGTACGTCACAGTGTAAGGAAAGTGAGGAACTCGACAAGAGGAAATGAATCAAGAGTTTCAGAGGTGAAAGTAGACAAGAGCAGGCCACAAAAAGAAGGAAGAACCAAGGGCAAATATAAAAGAGAACAAGATTATCCAAAAAGCACCAGTTCCTAACAGGATGCCGATCGTATGGCTCACGGACAATGGAGATGGGGGGGAGATGGGCATAAGTAGTCGGCAGCAGGAAGCAGAGACGTCGCAGTCGAAGTCGATGCAGCAGCGGCGCAAAAAGACATCCCGGTCGAGCCAGCGACCCATCAAGCGACAGAGATGGACAGGCCAAAGTGGAAACGACATCCGTTGCCTCCACGGTGTCTCACACCACACACCTCAGCAGCGACGAGGAACAGGACAGGAAGGACAGGACAGGACTGGACAGGCACAGGCAAAAAGCAACGTCGCCAGGATATCAAAGCGGGCTTGTTGCGGGGCCTTGCCAGAATAGCGGCGGCGCGCGGGCGAGCGGGTCGGGGTCCATGGCACGCCCCCGGTGTGGGAGGGAGTGCGATGGAGTAGGTGGTGATGGAGGCAAGGAGGGTGTGGGTGGGTGGCGGTGGTGTGGCCAATGTGGGATTGGCGTTGGCATTGGGTTGGTGACAAGGAGACACGCCCGCAAGCCTGCAAAGCCTGGTGTTTTGGTGTGTCTGGGGCAGAGAGGCAGAGGCAGATGAAGTGGATACGCACATTTAGGCGACTGATAAAAGAAGTGAATAAATTAAAACAGACAACGAGAAGAAGAAAAAATAAAGCATCAAGGAAAAAGGACACGCACGCCAAAGCAATGCCAATGCCAATGTCAATGCCAACGCGAAGGTGCCAAAAATATGTGGGTCGGCGAGGAAGATGTGGAGTGGTTGGCTGGCAGCCATTTTCACCTTCATTTTTGTTTTCATTTTCAGCACCAGAGCACCAGAATTACACAATTATTACTGGCAAAAAGACACCGCTCTCAACCACGGCCACCAGCCCGCACCCGGCTTCTAACTGAGTAGGTGGCGGTCTAGTGGTCTGCCGTAGCGGGCAGCAACGCAGTTTGCCCGCCCGCACTGGATTGCGGTTAGAGTAGGAAGCCGTCATGATCTGAAAGACCATGACTCTTGAGCAAATGATGCTTCTCTCGATAGTTGGGTGTTGACGTGACTTTCGTGGCCAAATGCTCCAGCGGCGCAGCCACAGCCCCAGTCCTTCTATTAGCGGTGCGGTGCTAATTCGGGACACACACCTCGCTGCCAACAAATCCCAAAGAGTACCTTTAGATACCATCATGGCATATCGATCGTGGCATATCGATACACAAGTACACTTGTCGACGTCGCCGACCTCTACTTTGGCGCGTCCTCGTATGCCGCAATTCAATGTACCTACTTCGTACTCCGTATTCCCAGCCAGGCTGCCTCTGGCGGCAAATTAAAAAGGGCCCAGCTGGCTAACAACCACCACACAATGTACACATTGCACACCACCATCACCACCCACTCAGCCCACAAGCACCCGTCTCTCTCTAACTACCTACCTATTCCTGGCCTCGTCTCTCTCCCGGGGAGGCTAGGAAGCCCGTGTTAGCGCAACTCGCATCCCGGCGTCTGGCCAAGAAATAAAATTTCCCTCTGACACAGTCGCCAACAGGGTTTCCAGCGCCGAAATGAGAATGGAGAAGACGGCCATGCCCGTGGCAGCCAAAGTCTAGCCCAACTAATTATTATTATTATTGAACTGAGCTAACTACGGAATATGATCCCAGACTTCCGCGTAGTCACCCAGATTCCTCCTTCTTTCATAACTCCCTCTTTTGCAGGTGGATGAGCAGACTGGTGGTGTCGAGGGCATGTCGCAAACCTCGGACGAGAATGTGCGGTGCATTACGTGGACGCGAATATGCACGCACGCGCCGCGAAGCACGGCTTTCCGCGTCTTTTTCTTTCCCTTCCTTTGACTCGTTGCGCGTTCGTGTCTGTTCAGACGGGGATCCAGCACTCCAGCTAGCCTCAGTGATCCGCCCCAAGGGCAGGCAAGCAGAAAAAAACTGGACTAAAAAAGAATAAAATAAACGAGTGTGCGCGTACATGCATATCCTGTGTGCCCAGAGTGCCATGCCCAGCCAACCACAACCGCAATTCGCGACGCACACCAGCACAGGGTACTAATAAAATCAACGCGCCACTTGTTATCCCCAATGCAGTGCTTTTTTTATGCCGAGTCCACAAAGTCGCACACCCCGATGCCATCACAATTCATGCACGCTACCGTTGTGTGATAGGTTGGCGGCTCGGACCACCCCCTCCCCTCCCTCTCAGTCTTGCACATCTTTCTTGCTTGTGCAAACCAAGGCAGAGGCAGCTGCAAGCGGCACCGAGAACTGCATCAGGTCTGCACCGACTGTGCAATGTGCAACCACGGCGCCTGTGCACAGCCATTGGGCGTTGCACTTGCGCACGCTCGACCAATGCCATGCACAAAGAAGACGCCGACTCGTCTCTCGTGACGACTTCGTTGCTCTAGCGTTATTCCTTGGAAAATATCTCGTCTTCGACTGTCACCCTTCATCTCATCTCTCTGTTTCGTTAGCTGCCGCAGAGAGGACAGCGCCCCCGAATGCCCATCAACGGGGAAGCTCCTCAGCAGCCATCCCGCTAGCCAAAACTTGTGGCTGCGCCATAACTAGGTACGTGCCATCTCTCAGCATGCGCTCTTTTTACCACGCTCTTCTGTCCAAAAGTGAGACCATCAAACCCAATCTCTTCTGTGCTTGTTCCTCTCACTGTGGGCCTCTGCCCATCACAGCGGCCCCAGTCGCGAGCGTCTTTTTTTCCTCCTTCCATCTTCTTCCACTGGCGGCGGAGCTTGGTTGGGAATGGAGGCACGCACAACGAATAATAATAGTCAAACCCAAATTCTAGGGCCGTCCAGATACGAAGGGAAAAAAAAAAGGGCACTGTCTCGCTTCCCGCGTACGGGACAAAGTCTCAATATAGAAACGGGCTGTGCATAATCCCCAATAGCCACATGCATTACATGACAGCCCACAGCCCGGCTGTATCTGATACAGATGTTGTGCCTGCATTGCATCGTAATCATGTAAACCGCCATCGATTGTTAGAAATACGACACACGCACGCGCACATCTATAGACGGGTAGGAATATGTACTACTCTTCAAACGTTGCAGCCGACACCTGCTCCCACGCTCACAGTCGGCAGCATCGGAAAAGCGCAGGACCCTAAGTACTCCATCATCTCGGTTTTTAGCCACCAAATAATGGGTAGCGGCTATGGTTGTCAATTTCAAGTTGGGCCCTCGCAAATACGAAGTCTCTGTCAGACGCCGACGTCAGCGTCATGACAATGGCGCGCCCACCACGGACTGAATGGGGATTGACAACTGTCGCAGCCGCCAGGCCAGCGTACACAGCTGCTGCTGCGCAACATTGGCAGCATCATCCCACTTTTCTACCGTGCATTGCCACCCATTGCACGTTCTTGGAGCATCGGCAGATGGCAGCTTCCTCTATCAAAGACATAATCAACAACGCTACTCCGTGCCGTCACATCCTCAAACAATCCCACAAGTGCACATGTCGAGACCTGTGCCGGGGCGCCTCGACGCCGATCCCAACTGAAGCGTTGAATGGGGTATGCTCGGTACTGATTGGGGTGTAGTGACATTGTGATTACACTATTACGCCGTTACGCACACAAAAATTTGATAGAGCGCCCAAGAGGCTAGCCGAGGCTGACTTGGCCTATTCATCACCATCGCACACTTTTTTTTTCCAAAGTGGTGGTGGTGGGTTTAGCTATTTTCTACTGCCCGATACCAAATGTCCAAGAACAAAAGTCACCCCAACTGCATGTTTCTCATGCAACTGTCTTCTTGGCCAGGCTGTTTTACGCTCGCTGCGCAGAAAAAGCTGCCTTGCTGGCGACATGACAGGTGGGCCCAGCAGCATTATTTAGCAGCAACTACATGACGGCTTGCGCATGCATCAAGCACCCATTCACAGCGCCGTACCCGTTCCCTGTCCGACATCATCTCGGCCTGCGATGCACACTGCATGGAGCTAAAAAAGCTGCTGGCCCCGTTACCCAGCCCCAGGAACAAAAATGCCCTGCCCGTCTAAACCCAGAAGAGTTCAACCTGGCAAGGGAGCAAAAAAAGAAGTAGAGAAATGGAGGCCGAGAAGAAGAAAACGAGAAACAACAAGAGTCTCGGCGCAGTGGCACGCCCGGCCCCATCAAGCCCATCGTCTTGTCATAGTTATCGCACTCGACAGCTTTCTTGTAAAGTAAACTTCACTAACTTAGATGACCGAGTCGAAAAGGCCGAGATGGATACCACACCCACGGCTCGCCCACATTCGCGGGTCTCCCGATGAAAGCCAAGTTTGTCAGAGTATTAAATCAGCGTCGGCAGGCCCCAGTCCGGGCCAGTTTCGCCATTTGGATCTGGCAACGCGAGTCAGCCCCAAAAACCCCAGCGGCGTGTGTCGTCCAAACCACCCACGATGCACACCAGATTGCATTCTTCAGCAGCATGACAAGTGGGAGATGTGGGAGATGCGCGAGGGGGGGGCCAGCCAGAGCACTGTCCATCTCCATGTGCTCTGTGCGGTTCACATGCCATATTTCTTCTCCGTAAATTCCTTTTCAGCTCCCTTTTATAATATGGTGAAGATGTCACTCCCTCTACTCCGGAAGGAGTAGTGATAATAATACTTCAAATGAGTAAGTGGGTGTAGCTTGTTATGATTTTTGCTTTGTAGACTTGATTCATTTCTGTTGAAACAGTGCCAATGAAAGGCAGGTAAGTAAGTGTCCTTTGCCTCTGCATCTGCAGAGTCACTCTCCATCTCATGCAGGTCCATCCCGTCAGTGCAGACTCGTAACCGATATACCCGCCCCGTTGGGCACGCGGCACCTTGGGTCAGAGCGACACGTTGTGGATCCGGCTGAATAAACCTCTAAGCTGATACTTTCCAATTTGGACATAGATCCCTCTCGCTCGTTCACGCCACATAATCCCATCCCACCGTAACGCAAGAGCCAAAAGAAGGATAGATTACCTGCCTGGCGTTTGCTCACGCAAAAAAAATAATGTACACGTCTGCAGCCATCGTTGCCCTCACCATAGTGCAGCGTGGCGGAGAGGGCCAGCCATCAGCACCAACGGGCAACCTTCCCATCTTGATTCGTGGCGTTCCGTATTCCCCCAAGCCTTGCAAACCGTATCCATGCATGCGGCCCCAGAAACAAGCCCAAAAGGAAGGGTTCGCGGCCAGGTTCTTCTTCCTTGCGTCTTGCGCCACCAAGATCAACCGTCATACGAGAAGGAAGACGTGGTGGAGTGGAGTGGTGGTTTAGCAGGCATCAGTGGGATGCAATCCTCTCGTCGTAACTACAGAGGTACTCAAACAGGCTTCGCGGGTTGCACGATGCACTTGGTCAAGTACGAATTCTTTGGCAAGGTTTTCTGCAAGTGATGATTGGATTATGGGATTACCAATGCCCTTGACACTAACGTTTAGCTTCAGGATGAAAAGTAAAAACTTTTCCATGCTGTGTATTAACTGGCTGTTGTTCCTGGTAGCCGACGTCGCGGCTTGACGGTCGACTTTTGATATCCACTAAATAGGATGGTTCTAGCGTTCCAGGCTGCTGGATACTTATTACCTGGGTAGGTAGGTAGGTATGATTAGAGTTGCCAACTGCTGGGCCGCAGGATGCATACCTACCTACTTGGTAAGAATGCTACGGTGCGCTTGCTGTGGCTCCCGTGGCTTGCAAAGCAAAGGTGTAAATTTAACACGGATGGGTGCAAAAGAAAATGAAACACAACGGCTTGGACGCCTCTTGCCTATCAAAAACGAGTAATGCGGCCGTGACGGTGTCGATAGATCGGGGGCCTCTGCCGCATGATTCGCAAGAAACTCTTTCGTTTACGAGCCGTCCCAGCTGGACAGGCAGGTTTTGCCAAACGGCTGGCAATCTTTCAAGCAGCCATTGAATCATATATTGTTTCAACGGCACAGCAGTGAGAAGATGATGGCTCAACTGGTCCCTTGAGCGGTAGAGCCAAGGGCCGTTCCGATAGTCGGGAGGGTCGGCGCTAGAGCATCAAGGAACAGGAACGACAGGGCTTTGAGGGCCTAGAGACGAACCAGCCAGCCACCATTATGAGCAAGATTTCCATTAGCAGGCACAGTCTGTCCCAAGATGTGCCGACTTTGCACACAAGGTGCCAATCACGAGCCGCGGACATGGAAGGTACATGTGCGCGCATCTCGGCCGATCAGGTTCCTGGACTTGCACAAGCCCTGTCCTCGCCACAAACCTGCATGGCCTAGTACCTATGTACCACAGGCTAACCAGTAGGGCAGCCTGAAGGCTCTCCTTGTCCGAAACGAAAAGGTGGGAATCTCAGCCCGGGACGAGTCCTATTGGCCAAGGCCACGAGGAATGAACCTGAAACATTAGTGTCGCATAAGCTTGAGCTGTTGAGCGATGATCCCCCTTGTCTCCTCGATCCCACTTGGGGTGATTCTTTTCCCACGACACGCCAGCATCCAATCTTTTTGACTTTTTCGCGCCATGGATCAGAGCAGATTAGCGGTGATGGACTCTTATTACCCACAGAAACACTGATTGGTACCTTTCTTTGAATTTGACTGCTGGCTGCGTCTTTGAAGTTTCTCAGTACACGCCGTGCCTGAGTCGGTTGGGC
Organism: Beauveria caledonica; assembly: GCA_030777785.1. Classification (NCBI taxonomy): domain Eukaryota; kingdom Fungi; phylum Ascomycota; class Sordariomycetes; order Hypocreales; family Cordycipitaceae; genus Beauveria; species Beauveria caledonica. The sequence goes on along the minus strand of JAPFSE010000328.1, from coordinate 1,189 downwards.
TGTCCCAGCGGGCCGGCAAGGGCTTTATCCGGGAGCCCAGCCAATTGACGAGACAACTATCATCGCCGATCCGCATGGTCACGAATTTTCCCATTTTGACTCTGCCATGGCATTCAGCATTGCCACAGCGTGCTTTGATCTTGCGGTGCGGGGAAGCAGGACCAAGCAGGCGCCTCAATCGATATTAGCAGCCGCCACCTCAGCGACCTGAAAGAAAAAAAAAGTTCCGCAGACGTTGCGGAGTACTTACCGTGGAAGCACAGAAGCTGGATCGGTAGGCACCCAGGTGGCACCATAGGTAACTAGCAAGGCATCCAGGTCACGGTGAGAGAAAAAGATACGCAGCCTAGCAATGGCTTACGGCGTGGGGAAGAAGGATCCGAGCCACCGAGCTTACAACGAATACTGGCCACTGGTAAGGTGGCACAAATGATGGTGACGGCGCCGGGGCTGCATGGGCTTGCATGAGCTCGGCTGCACAGTGGACATGAAATATTATGCTGTGCACGCAACAAGTGTTCCTGCATCATCACGCAGCACCGCACTCTCCGCACCGTACTTGTACATATGCAGTAATAAAAGTGAAGAGCATTGTGCATTTCAGGCCAGCTCCACTCATGCAGGTACCAAATGAAGTCGGAATCTGCAGGTACCGAGACCGGCCCAAGGCACCAAGGCACCACTTCTGCAAAATCCAGGCACAAAATTTGCACCATTTTTGTCAAATACCACTGGTTAGCAGCATCCACACAACTTCACCGGAATGGCACGCTGCTCCTCTTCCGACCGCCACTGCCAACCTTTGCACCCAGTCGACCCCATTTCGCTGCATCCCAATACATTATTATTATTATTATTATTATAATACGCTAACTAGGCTTTTTATTAGCCTATCTAGTACCTCTATATAATAGTAGGCTAAGGAAAAACTAGAGTACTTAGAGGAAAACCTTAGCCCCTTTGTTGGGGTCAATATATAGTGTTTTTGCCTATTCCGTACTCCTATAACGCTAGGCGAGACGCTTACCATCTCGCTAGTAAGAGCACTACTATAACATGTAGATAACGTAACCGTCTCGTGGCTAAGCCGCTGACCTATAACGCGGGACCAGGTCACGTAGTACCTCTCGTAGTACTAGTACGCTACCTTAGTGGGTAGGTCACAGGTGTTGACGTTACCTAAGCGGGA
>JAPFSE010000327.1:0-18812 GCA_030777785.1 Beauveria caledonica | reverse complement strand
ACGACCACTGAGCCACGGAGGCACATCCCAATACATCATTGCTGCGTAAATGACGAGTATCGCTCCGACTTTCCAAGTATTGCCAGCCCGACTGTCGTTGCAGAGAGAACGATTGTCTGCCCTGTTTTGCTTCTTCTCGGCCTTGTCCGCTCTTTGCCGCCTCTGCCAGTACCAGCGTAATTTCCTCGGCTCACGCCGCCCATGGTTCTCTTAGGGTCTGGAAACCCGGCAGACTGGACGACGGGCAGGTCTGCGGACCGTCTGCTGCAACGCCTCGGTACCGCCTGCATGCGCCGCTGCTGGGGAGGGGTGTATCCTGGATCACCTGTTAACCGATGGTCATGATCCTTGGTAGTTCATCTGGCACCATTGCGGCCCTATTGACAGGCTTTGCCAGGCTCCGGAGCTTTCTTCTGGGCCACGTCCCTGGTTCGGCTGTAATTTCTCTTCCTTCTCGGATTTGGGGAGAGACGTGGCCAAACCCTGCTATTATGGCTTTCGAGCAACATCCACGAATGCTCCCTGCAATTCGTCAAGACCAGGCTTCAGAGTGGCATCAACTGCCCCTGTCGCCTAGCGCCTGTTGGTCCTCAAGGACATGATCCTTGCTCAGCCACCGAACAGGCACAACCTTGCGGTCTCTTGTCAACGCGGCAAAGTCTCGAATTCGCCACTCCAAATCTCAGAGTAGACAAGGTTTACAGTGCCGTGCTACACTAAGAAAGAAAAGATATGCGCAAATCCTACGCCACGTCCTTGGTCTAGGCTCACGGCTCGTCCGGCAAAACGGTCTTGCTATTAATCTGAATCATTCACCTTCAAAAGAGGACCAGATCAAGAAAACGCTCAATAGTTACCTTGTTCAAATTCTCTTGTCACCGCCACAAGTACGGATACCATCCACGACGTTTGGTTCCGGGAACAGATGAACCGCCCCGCCGTCGAGGATATTTGAGCCCACTTCCTGCCCGTGTCTAGTCAATCCTGGTCGATCAGTCCCCGGGTTCTTTCTTGCACGCACAGTCGACGCTAGGTTATGTAACGGAACACAATCGAGAGAACAGGCCACAGTGGTTCTGCCATGCTCGATTGGAAGATTCTTTGCTCTGGTCGCTCGCACTTGAACCAGCTTGGTGACGGCGCTGGTTAAGCTGGTGACAAAATACTTGGCAGCACCTTCAGAGTTCCTGGCATAATGACGGCGTGTTGCTAATTTGTAACCTCAGAGCTCATGAATTGGAGGGCCAACTTCACGTCACTACGCAGAACCGGAAATTATTCCATCTGGACACTTATGAGGACCGATATCCGACTATCCAACACCGCTTATCAGGCGACATTGTCAGGAGCCTTTCCTTGTAACCTTGTAAACTTGTCTTGTTATAAGCACCCTGGCTGAGCTAATAACGCTACAGAAAGACCTTCTGGAAGGTTTCGTAGGCTTGAGCCGCTTGGCCACCCTACCCAGCGGGCCGGCAATTTCAGCCCATGCGGCCAGTTGGGAAGGATGCTGGCGCGCCGCGACAAGGCCTTTTGCCAGTGGTTCACTCTCATTTTGATACTGGGTCACGGCAATTTGGGTGTGCTCCATCGTCTTCAGGTGCACGAGCCATGTTCTTTCACCAAAAAGTGAGAAGGTTTTGTTGATAGCACTGGCCGCCATTCTGTTGCACGCAACGCCACGAGCAGTTCACAACCGGCACGCCCGCGGTAAGTAGATTTGTTCCCGCAATGGATGCCGAGGAACAGAATATCGGGATTGTTCCTTGTCAGATTATAGTCTTGGTAACAGGCCACCGAGAAGCTCGTGCTTGCCCGGCCTGCCTAATACTGAACTGATAACGAGCTACCGTAGGCATACCATGACCTATTTGTCGACTTTCAGGTAACTATGGAGTACACCGTCCCAGACCGACCACGACCTCGAGGCGGGCGCATCGGAAAGCGTGTGGGTATTGTCCACGTCCTCCATTCAGCCCCAAAATCCGTAACAGCAGTTTGGCTGTGTATCAAGGTATGCGTAAATAGGGCTCGGGTGAAATCTGCGATTCAACGCGGACGCTCAAAAGGAAAAAAAAAAAAAAAGCAAGGTCGGCATCGTTTCACAGCGCCATCGCTGTCATGTGGAGCCCTAATATTTGCTTCTTTCCACTACCAGTCTTTGCCAGTCAAGCAGTATATCAATATTTTCTTTTCTTTTTACAGATTACACCTGCGTTGGCTTCTCCCTTGCCTTTTCTTTGTTGTCTTTATTTCCTTTTCTCTATTTTTCTTTTTCTTTTTCTGTTTTTTTTTTTTCTTGCTTTTTTGCTTTTGCCATACCGCTTCCTTGGTTCAGTGGTCCCTTCAGGTTGAGCGGGCGTGGGTGCGAAGGCTGTCATCGCTTTGACATTTTTTAACTCTCTGTTCGCGTGAAGGGTCCTGCATGTGGGTGGCACGTCCCAACTTGCCCAACTTACACGTCAAAAAAGTCGGACGGTGGCCGGTCTGAGCGTTGCCTGTCAGGCGATGACAAGGAGCAAGGTCATGGCAGAATGCGACAGGCGAGAGCCGATGAGACCGGCTGAATCGAGTTATGCCCTTGTTCTGCCTTGCCGGACAAATCTTCCGGTAGAGAGTTGTATATGGATGAGAACGGCATGTTTCGATGTCGTAATCAGATTCCCCGTGCATCTGGCATCGGTCTTAGAGACGTCCGAGCTGGCCATGTATGAGATGCATTGACATTCTCAGGCGGTGCTTGCTTTTGCCATCTCTTTCCACCACACAATCTTTCCTCCCGCTGCCGTAACTTTGAGTTTTTCTATTCCGTCGCTGACCGAATCCCGTTGATGCAAGCCACGCTTCTCGTCACCCGTTTGGATGGGCCCTTGACTCGTACGAATAAGATCCGATTGAGAGATGAGGAGCAGCTCTTGCGAAAAAAGTCTCTTCTCCATCCCGTAACGGCATAGAGAGGGGAAAGGTCCGAGGTGCGTTTTTTTCTACATTTCTTTCTTTAACCTTTTGCTCTTGGGGGCCCTGTTTCGGACAGACGCGTTATTTTATTCCTATACCAGCTGAATCGTGCCGAGGAGATGATTCTGATGCTTCATCTCATCCGTCCCTCCATCAGAGACTTGAGGGGCAGAAGAAAAAAAAAAGCGGCTCGATGAAGAGGGACAAATTCCGTGACGCGATGCTCACACTTGAAGGGTTGATTGGAATGTGCATAGGTAGTGCCTGTCACTTTAGCTTCACGCTCTCCCTTCAATGACGAAAGAAGCCTCTGATGTCTCGTTTTCTTCCCATCTCTCGGTAACTTGCTTAACGTGCCGAGTGTAAATTCCCCGACCGTCCTCGGGCTTGTAATCCGGCTATCCCATGTTTCACGATGGCGTAAGTGCCCGATGGACCACTCCAGTATGGAGCACTCTCAACCGCACACCTTTCACGCATGGGAATCTGATGAATATCTGACTGGGGCAGTGCAGTCTTGTCTTTTAACTTTGAGCTACAATGGATATCTCAGCCGTGAGGGATATCACCAAGAGAAAGAGGCGGGGGATCTCGAACATCTGCTACACAATGTCGCGCGTCGCAATTATTACTTTTTTCTTTGAAAAGTGAAAGAGTTTTCCTTTCAATTGGATCAAGTGTTCATCTTTCGTACTAAGCGTGCAAGGGGTTGTTTTTTCTTCTTTTGATTGTAACTTGCTCGATTGGTAGCTTCTTCATCTTTGTTTTTTGCTTTCTTTTTGCGTGGCAGTCGATGACAGGTCTGCTTTTTCTGTGATGTTGACGGCTGTTTTGCTTCTTCATTGTCAGTCATTCTCTTCTGCGCAGATTTCAGTCATACATAAAGCTGCCTCTGTCTCTTGATACTCTCGAGTGTCTCTCTCGAGTCGTATACGTGACGGTTCCATGCACACTCCCTTGCAGGAGGAAACAAAGATACGTTAGTGTCTGCGAAACATGTGTTCGTGCCTGTCTGGCTTGTTGGAGGGAGGGTGCAACTAGCAAGGTGCCATCTCAAGTCCATCGCCCAGCCATCAGCTCGCCTCTCATGGGATTTAGTCTTCGACGTGGTCGACCACTCCATTAGCTTTTGAGGCATGCCGCTCGGCGACTGATCGACGTTTCATGATGCGCGACCACGAGGAAAAGGCTTGAGCGTCTCCTGAGGCGAGTCGAGGCTCCGCATCCGACGTGAGTTGACGAATACCATGCTGCTATCAGTAGATCCGCCGAGAGACAAGGTTTTACCCCGCGTAGCTGGCATCTGCATTGCCATTCCATGTCCTCTCGTGTCCCGGCTTGCTCGGCAATGCAAGCAACCTGTGGTGCTACATATCCGTACGTCCTCTTTTCCTTTGTTGCCTATGTGATGTAGATATAGCCCGTCAATCATTCCAATACTACGCCGGTGAAGGGAACGACATGATTCCGCCCAGCTCCTATATTGAAAAACTCAATTCTTCCACAATGGCCAGCAGAGAACGGACATGGTGGAACCAAGCTCCCTGCGCTTAGTTTCTTGGCGACAATTGAGCCAGCGTGAAGTCTAAAAACTGGCCCGAGAAGGCGTGCATTAGCTGACAAGCTTGGGTAAACTTAAAAAAAGTTCTGAGATTCCGTCATGGTGCCATTTAGGGTAGAGCAACTGCGTGTGGGCGAGGCGGCGTGGGCCTTGGTGAGTCGTGGAAGTGGTTGAATTGAAGCAAGGGATTTGAAAAGGGAAAAGAGGCATTATCGGCCAGATAAGGAAAGAAGGACAATTCGCCAGTGTGTCGAAGTCTGCAAGGGCAAGTGCGTGTGAACATCTACCCGTATATCACCTGATCAGCAGACAGCAATAGCTCTAACGCAGCCCGTTGCAGCGACCAATACTTGCTAGAATTACAAGATGGAACTGATTACCAGTGAGAATGGTGTATTTTTAAACAATAGCAGCCATGCAGCTGAAATAGGAACCTCATGAGGAAGATGTCTTCTGATGGTCGTGAGTCTATGGCGAGTGAACGCTATCGATTGCTGCCAAAGCCAGTGATGTGCCCCCAGTAATGTTTCTGAACTGCGCTCTCATCTATATATTATATATTCCATGTTACCCAAGTCATTCTCACTGCGTGGCGGCTCGGTCACCAAGTCCATTACCGGCTCACTTGACATTAGGAGGCTACGAGAACACCCAACCATTGGCATGCGTGATGATGTGAACTTGCTCACCAGCGACGCCTCCCATGAAGAACCAAAGTAAACCACGGGCACCATGCATTGACACCTCGAGTATGACAAAGAGCCGCAGGCCTCTATAGCCCGAATGAGCGCAATCATAAAGAGCGGTGATTGCGAGCCTTCACGTATTGGATAGGAACTCTGATCTACTGACGAATAAAGCCAGAGCAATAATACCCAAGTGATGATACAAGTTGTGTATTCATATGTTTGTGCGCCAGCCGTGTATCGATATCCATGTTGTGCCTCCTATCATAAGTACCTACACAGTACTGGCGCCATGCCCAGCAGCGAACCTTCCGAGGCAGGTTCCGTTCGATATAGGAGTGAGACGCACCACAGTTCTTTCAAAGCCGTCCCCGTCTACCGTCCTCGGCAATTTTCAACACCGGCCGCAGGTTGTTGACCCGCGTCCAAAGATCCGGCAGCCCCAGCGCCGCGCTCCTCTCCTCCTCCTTCTGGAACCACTCTCGCGCGGACCTGATCCTGCCGGGATGAATCTCGTCGAGCAGGGCAAGGTCGCGCCGGATGACGGGCTCGCCTCGGTCGCCGCCGCCGCCGCCCGAGCGCTTCCACATGTTCCAGAAGCCGGTAAAGTTGTCGCGAATCGTCATGGTCGCGGGGTCGTCGGGCTCCGCGTTGTAGCCCGCGGCGGTGGTGCCCCGGCCGAGCGGCCCGCCGGCCCAGTAGTCGGCGAGGGAGGTGTCGACGTAGCGCGCGGGATGCCCAGTCGCCTGCGTAAAGGCGCGCGCGAGCTCGTCGTAGGCAATCATGTCGATGGCGACTTCGAGGTCCATGCCGTTGGCGCGCTCTTGGTGGTCCAGCAGCCACCGGACATAGTACTCGCAGTCGTCGAGGTTCACACCCCTTGACGATTTCTTCCACGGTCCACAGGATGGTTGGTTTGACTCCTTTTTATAATGCAGGGTTCAGGTATGTATAGAACAACAGCGGCCCTGTTGAGCTCGTCAATGGTATTGCAACTTGCCTATCCCGAGTCACCGACTGGTTCGCGATGTAGCTGATTCGCGGATGGACCCGGGGGAGTCCACGGAGGGGATAATAAAAAACGAGCCCTTGCGTGGTCCGATACAGGACCATTTAGGTTGGAGCGAACACGGGATGGACCACTAAACTATCTCGAAAATAGCCAGTTGGCAAGTTTCCAGGCGTTCCGGATGGCCCGCCAGCGTGATCGGAAAACCATGCATGCCCCGCGTTTCTTTTATTAGTTGAGTTATGCGTTGACGCGTTATTGGCTTCGGCATTAAGTTTCCGAGCAAAGCTCCTGTCAAGGCGCATTGATGACTTGCCAGGGATACATACAGGTGGCATTAATATGCTGTCGTATCACGACACATTACCAGTCCAACCTGTCAAGTAATACAACCATGTTTTGCAGGTTTGAATAGAGGCAGGACGAACCAAGGCGAAGGGCGCCCCGGGCCTTTGTTCCAAGAAACACTTTATCCACTTGACGTCAGAGTACTTCCGTGATGCCATAGGTAGGTTGCGTAGCGCAACTCCGGGAACGGGCCACAAGCGCACTACTTTGGATCCTGACTCGCTCTGAAGCCGAATTCTGATCTCCACGTAAACGGTCTCGACTTCCAGGGGCCTTGCCAGTTGCTAGAAGCCTGGGCCGCCGTGGCTGTGAATTACTGCCACCGTGCTTTCAGTCACATGGACTGCCAGCGGCGTACTTGTACTGAGCTCCCAAGCCAAACTTCCACGAGAACCCACCAAGTCCTGGCTTGCGACCCCTTTGTGTCCACAATTCTTCTCCCTGACGGGCCTGACCGACAGGAAAAGTGCCCAGCGGGATGGTCAGCATTGTCACGTTGTGTCAATGCTGGAACTTGTACGGAGTAAGGAGCTGTGAACCCCCACCTACCACGAATTGCAGCTATTATTACTCAGTTCAGTAAATTCAGTACTGGGAGATGGGCCTCGCTTGGCTCGCCATGCACGCGCTCGGCTCAAGCACCGTAAGTGGAGGGGTTGAATATTTAGTTATTAGTAACAAGGCCGTTATACACCCGCCACATTCTTCTTCATGGCAATTACGTGTGCCTGGTATTTTTACATTTTTTTCCATATACATCTTCGTGCATTTCTTGCTGTCGTTGCTGCTGCTTTCTGTCCTGCTGCACCCCTGCTGCCGTTGCTGCCATGGAAGATTCAGCCGCCTCGACCACTCCCGAAGACCCCGATCCAGGCTCTGAGAGCCGGCCCAAGTATGAAGACTTTGCCCACCACCAACCAGTCTACAGTGATTGGCCCCCTGGATCAACCGCACCTCCAGAGACATCAACGTCTCAGAACGTCGAAGACTGGCCTAGACCTACGACAGCCCCCGCTGCCGACTTTCAATCTAACCCCCCCGATGTCACCCTGCCTGATGCCGCTGTGAAAAAGGAAAAAGGCCGTGTGCGTTTTAACAGCACTGCTGGCGCCCATCTTCGACCACCAGTCGTACCCAGCGTGCCGCAGACGGGACCAGAGCGACGCAGCTCCCCAGCGCCGCCGCGCCCTTCTGCGCTGCGTAACCATTCGTCCGGCTCGATCCCGACAACCGACTACTTTGCGAGAGAGGCTGCCGCCGCTACTGCTGCTGCCGCCAGCAACCATGGAGACAGCGGCGACTTTGTCCAAGGCTCCTCCGAGAAGCAGATCTCGGCCGCAGCCGCTCAGGAGCGGGCGAAAAAGGTGGCTGATAAGCTGCAACGGGGGTCGCCCACGCCCTCGCGCAATTCGTTTGAGTCTGTCCCGGCCAGCGTGGGTGACGTAGAGCCATTCCCCAGCGACGGCAGCATTCCACTGCAAAACATGGGCCATGCACGCTCAGAGTCTGGCTCGGACAGCTGGCAGCTACTACAACAACTCGAGGAGCCCCCGAAGAACCGAAACGATGAAGCATACGATCTCGTCCGCTCTCACACCATGCGCAGGCAGGCAAAGACGCCCGACGACATGACCGTGGTCGATCCCGAAGAGCAGGCGGCGACGGCCAGCCATACTATCGAGGTGAACGATTGGAATGCTGGTGGATATGACGGCGTAGTTTCGGTGCCCACGCCCAACCACTACCGAGGCGGCGTGCTCTCGCAGCTGCTCAAGCTGTACAAGCCTTCCGAGGTCCGCCCAGGCCACCAACGCAACATCTCCGCCTCATCTGCAGGCCATACTTCCGGCTCCGAATCGGGCCACACAACACCGAACCGTCGAAAGTGGTACGAACAGAATCGATCGCAGGACACGCTCGCAAACCTCATCGAAGCCTCCGCGCGCCTCGCCAACCCCAACCTAGGCAACAATGCGGGCGGCGTGGGGTCGAGCTCGGCATCGCCCAAGAAGAAGCGGCCAAAGGCCAAGCGCGTGGCCAGCGCCTCGCTCTTCCATCACCAAAAGGAAGAGACGCGCATCGCCGTGCACATTGCGGGCATCCTTGCGCGACAGGGCTACATCATCAAGCTCTGTCGTGCCCTCATGCTGTACGGCGCGCCGACCCACCGTCTTGAGGAGTACCTGAGCATGTCTGCCCGGGTGCTGGAGATTGAGGGCCAGTTTTTGTACTTGCCTGGATGCATGATTATTTCATTCGACGACACATCAACGCACACGACAGAGGTGCGTATTGTGCGCACCGTCCAAGGCATCGATCTCGGCAAGCTCAAGGACGTCCATCAAGTCTACAAGGAAGTCATGCACGATGTCATTGGCGTTGAGGAGGGCACAGAACGCATCGATGCCATCATCTCTGCCCGCGAAAAGTTTCACCCCTGGACTCGTGTGCTCATCTTTGGTTTGACGAGCGCCACTGCAGCGCCATTTTCGTTCAAGGCTCGCTTCATTGACCTACCACTTGCATTCTGCTTTGGTAGTCTTGTCGGAGCGCTGCAGCTGATTGTGGCCCCCAAGTCGAACATGTACAACAATGTTTTCGAAGTCAGCGCTACGGTTCTCGTGAGCTTCATGGGTCGTGCCTTTGGCAGTATTTCTAACAGCAACCTGTTTTGCTTCTCTGCCATCACACAAGGCGGCATTGTCATGTTGCTGCCCGGTTACTCAGTTTGTAAGTCGTCTCTGCAAAAGTACCTGTACAGACTATTCTAACAATTCACAGTGTGCTCTGCACTCGAGTTGCAGGCCCGTGCGATTGTGCCAGGGTCCATTCGCATTGTTTATGCCATCATTTACTCCCTGCTCCTTGGTTTTGGCATTACCGTGGGTGCGTCCCTCTGGGGCATCTTTGACAAGAAAGCCACATCCCAAACACAGTGCACAGATCCAATGAGCCCTTATGTCGCATTCATATTTGTACCCCTCTTCATCATCTGTATCAGCATTCTGTACCAGGCCAAATGGCGTCAGATGCCCGTCATGGTCATCATTGCATTCTCTGGCTACATTGCAAACTATTTTAGCAGTGTGCGCTTCGTGGCGAGTCCGCAGATTGCAAGCACACTTGGCGCACTTTGCGTCGGTGTACTTGCTAACGTTTACTCGCGCATCCGCCACGGTGTCGCCGCTGCCACTCTTATCCCCGCCATCTTCGTTCAGGTCCCGGGAGGCTTGGCGTCGACGGGCGGCCTACTGAGCGGTCTGAGAACGGCCAATATGCTCACAAACTCCAGCTCTACTGAGACATCTGGCGAATCCACGCATGCTATGAGCACGGTCGTGTTTGACGTCGCTGCCTCGATGATTCAGATTGCCATTGGTATTGCCGTCGGCCTGTTCTTGAGTGCACTCCTGATCTATCCCCTCGGCAAACGCCGCAGTGGCCTCTTTAGCTTCTAAGAAGCTGCAAATCTTATTGAAGCATCTCCCCATACTGTAATTGTCCTTTTCAACTGGTTTCCCTTTTTGCATATTCACGATACTAGGTATCAGTTTAGCCGGCGAGCTTTAGCATAGCCTGGTAGGTTCTTTGGAGATCGGTTTCGGGGGCAGTTGCCACAACGGCGTTGAGGGTATTGCCTTTTAGCTATTCATTAGTGTATTTCATCATAAAAGTAAATGTTTCAGATTTCTCAATTGTGCAATGGACTTCAATTATTTGACTACTCACGACGTCGGAAACGCGTGGATCTGGGAAGGTCATGGATAAGCTGCCACGCCATGCCTAATTTGGTGGCGTAGCTTAGCCTGTGGACAGTGTCGGCCCCAAACTTCTCAGCTCTCGCAACGGCTCGCATATGTCTTCATCCCATCCTCATCCAACACAACAGCCATGGCTGACATTTTGAAGAACATACTCGGTGGAAAGCAAGCTGCGGCTGGAGCGAAGGACGATTCCGGTGAGAAACTTAATCCCTCGGCAATGCGCTGGCAATTGTTCGCAGAGCGGAACCGACACCTGCTCGCAAAACAGGGTCTTCTCGTTCTCTAGCAGGCTTCTACGCAGTCACTTCTCCATTGAGTCAGCACCAGAACACAATTCTAACGCGGAGTACCATCTAGACTTTGCCGATTTTGCCTCGGCTCCGGATCCAGCTCCCGCTGCCGCTGCCACGCTCGGCGGCGCGACTCCCCTTGCGACCGGCCGACCCTTTACCAAGTGGTACAATATCCATGAGCGCCACTCGCTGTCCGAGTTCAAGGTAGAGGGTGTGATCCTGGTCGTGACGGCGTTCATCTTCATCTTCCACTTCTTTGGCGCAGGTCTCAACCGCACCAAGGCCAAGAAATGGATGCGCGCCCACGCCGCCGCCCTGCACAGCGAGTTTGCCCTCGTTGGCTTTGGCGGCGCGCCCACCTCCGAGGACGTCAACCCCGACACCCTGCTCAAGGAGAAGTCGCTCTTTGAGTTTGCTGGCTACGCGACCGGTCGCAAGAATATTGCCTTCATGGACATCAAGATTACCCTCACCAAGAAGTTCAACCCTATCGTGTACCTGTTTGAGACAGTCGGCAGCTTCCTCGTTGAGTCCATGGGCCCCGCACCCGAGGACCTCGTCGAGGTGCTCATTTATCCCTTTGACGGCAAAGAGAGCCTGACGGTGCCCAGGCGCCGCGGCGCCGAGGAGAGCGAGCCCTTGACCGACTCCAGGAGCCATTTTGACGGCTTCGTCTGGGCCGTGGTCAACAAGACGCGCATGCAGCGTCTCCGCGATCAGCGTTACGACGTCTCCATGACGGCCACCAAGGACAACTCGAAGCTTCCTGAGTGGCTGACGGTCATGAGCGAGAGCGCCGAGGTCACTGATACCTTCTTGACAGCCGACCTTATCGCCGCCATTGTCGCGCTCGGCGACAACTTCCAGTACCTCGTCATCTCGGACCAGCCGATCGACAGCCCGACGACGCTCGACGAGACTACGCCCCGCAAGCGCCTGCACCTCAAGTACAGCCTGCCCAGCGACGGCAACTACGACGCCTACGTGCCGCTCTTTGAGTACCTGCTGCGCATGCCCGACCAGCTCGTCGCCCAGGCCCACTTCCGTCCCGAGGTGCTCAAGAAGATCCGCAGCGTCCGCGAGCAAAAGATTAACCAGATCAAGAAAGTGGCCGAGGAGGAACGCGCCGAGGAGCGCGCCGCCGAAAAGGAAAAGGCCAAGAAGAACAAGCGCGATGCCGACCTCAAGGGCCTGGACGCCAAGGCGCAGAAGAAGTACCTCGAAAAGGAGCAGGCCAAGGAGCAGCGCAAGGCCCAGAAGAAGATGACCATGCGGTGAAGACGTTTTCCCAATCATTCTAGGATACCGGGGTTCTGGGTCAGGTTGCTAGACGGATATGGGCTTACGCGGGACGGTGGAATCGGCGCTGTTTATGCCGGGTTTGGGTATAGCAAAAGTTCATGTATTTGGGCTAGAGGAGTGTGACATGTATGAGACCGTATGGGGCATTAAGAGTAAAACAACCAAGTGACGAGAATGTGTGCTTGGGACGGATCCCAGTTTATTGTACTTGAATGCAGAAAGCTGCGACGATCAAGCATCACTCGCCAGGATATCGTTGACACGCTTAACCTTTTCTTCCGCCGTCTGCTTCTTATCCGTCCTATCGAGAAGAATCAGTACATGCACAAGGGAAAAAAAAGTGTGTCATGATGTAGCGAAAAGGGAGAAAATACATACCTTGATCCCACTCGCATAGAAGACTGCACGCGCAAAACACCGCGACGATGAACGACGGTGTGCGCCTTGCCGATGACGGCCATGACGTCGTCCCAGGCACCTTCTGTTGCTCCAGTCAGTTACTATTATATTCCGGATTCTACCGCGTTTGTCTCTCTCTTTCTGAATTTATCCGTCTTGAAAAAGGCCGTTGCTTTCTTTCTTTTCTTTCTTTATCGCCCAAGACGCGGTAGAATAGAAAAAGTGGTAGCCATACCAACCGTGGTGCCAGCCGAATGCATCGTGTACTTGAGCCCGCTGGCCTTGAGCACGCGCTGCACCTCGGCCACCTCGTCCGCGACGGAGATTTTGCCTGTGCCGACCTGGAACGGGACCATGTTAGATTAGCTCTGTTCATTTACGCCCCCTCTTTTTTCCTTTTTACTCGAAATGTCTCTACTTGGCGCGCAGGACTGATACGGGGGAAGATTGAATCCTTTGGAACGGGGAATAAAAAGGGCGCGAGAGCGTACGGGGATAAGGCAGAAATCGGCGTAGCAGGCAGCCGGTGTCTCAATGGATGCGTAGTCCATGATGGTCAAAGGCAAATTGGGATTTAAGTTATCAGATGAAGAGAAGGGGTCGATTGTCAAGAGCGCACGTAGTTGCGGAGAATGAATGCAAATCGGACATCTTGGCGTGGTGGCGAGGCAGTTAGTCACGGCCGCGGAATCCCCACCCAGTTCGACTTTTGCGAGCGGGAAGGGCATCACGCTGGGCAAGCGGAAGAAAAGAAGACCTAGTTTCTGAGATGATGGCAAACTGCTTTCAATTCTATTGCTATCTAATGTATCCCGGTCTACCATGAATGAGTTCAAAGAAAATGCCTACCCAACCATGTTGAACCCTCGACGCCATGCTAAAATGCTTTGATAAGAGAAAGAAGAAGAGAAAGAAGAACAAGAGACTGTGTCATGTTGCTAGTCCATGGGCATGCATTTTTACGCCAAAAGGACCACGGCAGCGGCCAAAGAGATCAAGAGACGGTCGCCGATGCTGTGGTGGCTCAAAGATGCGCCAGACGAACCCGGCTGGTCGGTCACCGACGCTCGGCCAGTAATGTCACTGAGACCATTCACCCTGTCAACGGCGATGATTGGGTTCTCGACGTTCCAGAAGTCGACGAGCATAAAGTTGGGACGAGCGCCCCATTCCGCGTTGCACTGCTGGACGTGGCGGCCAAAGTTACCAGCGGCCGCTGTGTCGGGGCTGTTGGTGACGTTGATGGAGTCGGCGTCGGGGGCGAGGATGTTGCCGAGGAAGCGCTGATACTGGAAATGATTGACTAGGCTGAGGTAGTTCATCGAAATAGCCGTCGTGGGCGACTTATTGAGCCCTGCGGTGCTGGGGCGGTCGAGGGTGCAGTTGAAGCCTGTGGGCTCCGTGACCTCGTACGGCGTCTCAAACATAAAGTCGAACTCGGGCAGCAGGTAGGGGACCGACGCCGAGTAGTCAAAGTCAGTGGCAAAGGCGACGAGGCGCGTGTTACTATCAATCATAGACTGCAGCGTGGGCCAATCGGCCGTCGCCGATGTTGTCGGGGGCTTGTAGCCGAGCTTGTCCAGGCCGGCCGACGAGAAGGCGGCGCCCAGACTGGCGGCGGACGCCTTGTCCGAATTGACGACGAGGACGGTGACGATGTCGTTTGTGTTTGCATTCATCCAGTCGGCAATGAGCCGTAGCCAATCTGCCAAGGGGCCAGCATCGAGAAGATCGCACGAGGTGTGACAGAGATGAAGAGTGCCGTTCTTGTCATGTACTTGGGTCTGCAGGAAGCGCACGCCGGCGTCGAGGGCGACGGTGGCGTTTTTGAATTGGTTGCCCGAGACGGAGTTGCCGGTGCTCGCATCCCGCAGAAAGGAGCTGTCGTGGGCACCCATGTGCGTGATGTTATTGTACCGGCGTCCGCAGAGCGTCGGTGAGTTGTTGCAGGGCTTAGAGCCCGATGAGGCCGTCGTGCTGGTGCTAGGCGACGGCACAGTGGCCGTTGTGGTCATGGTGGCTTGCTGCGGCACGGCGCCAACTGCAGTCGCAGCGGCACCGATGCCAAGCAGTACTGAACGAAGAAACGAGGGCATTTTTTTAGACACTTTTAACAAAAGAAAGGCTCAACAAGACGGTATTAAGTGATGAGGAGAATGGGTACGATAACGTTAGCGCTGTCGACAATGTCTCGGGCCTGCCAGGCGGCAAAGTCGAGCAGAGTAGAAAGAGAGTGCGCGCTGGGAACGGGATGAAAACAGAGAGTAGAAAACGAAGTGAAGACGAAAAGGAAACACAGAAGAGATCGAAAAGATGAGTTTTAAAAAGAGGAAAGGGAGAGACGATAAACGACGAGTAGAAACGAACGGCTGCAGTGGAGCAAGCCTGACAATGCCCTTCCTTTGTGCAGGCAATTGCGTGGCAATACCGTACCAGAAGGCCCCTACCTACCTAGGCAAAGGTACCCGTGGGAACCTTATTCGTACCTACCTAGGTAGGCACCGAGGCTGTCGAGCCGCTAAAAATAGCCAGACTGCCGGCGACGCGGCAATCGTCAGAAGTCTTTGCACAGCCTTCCTCGTCGAGTTTCTCGGACAATGCTGAGACCGGATCCCAACGCCCAGCCTGCCCAGCCACCTGCCCCTCAGCTTCTCTTCTGTAATAAACGCGCGTCAGGGGGCGGTCAAAGGGGGCCTGGAGGGTTCCAGCAGCTGCCCCAGAATTGGCAATGTAAAAGGCAGTGCATACGATACATGTTAATCGCGCTGGTCATTGCCCAACCATGCCACATCATCCCGTCCCGACCTGAGGATGACGTTTGGGATGTGACGCGTGTTTAAAAACCTAATAGCAGCCACCCAGGCACCAGCTTTGGAATCCGCCGGTCAATACGAATCTCTTTGCAGAGCTTTTCCTTCGTTTTTCATGTAGCGCCTCATGAATACCTAACTTAGTCCTTTGCCTCTTTGCTGGCCCGGGCTTGACGCGCGGTCCCGGACCTGTCGGCAATATCTGGGGCCCGACCCGAGCATGTTGACCGTTAACCGGCCCAGATTCGGCGCCGGGTCCTCTACCAAAAGATGCGGAACAGTCGGATACATAATTCGCTGGTTATGGTACGGACAGTAGTCATGTCATGGTATCTCACGTCTGTGGATATACTTACCAGCAACCCTCCGGCCATTCCGCGTACCATGCAAGCGTAACGTAAACTGACCCATGACGGGCTCGGCGTCAATTTGTGAGCCCACTCTGGCTAGGTGATCCAGTAATAACAGCTCGCGCACATCACGTACAACATACAGTCTTTGCACTACACGACGGACGAGGCTGGCTCGCTAGACCCGGACGTACGTTTGACAAAACTGTGGACAAGGACAGCGGCGGCTACTGCCTTGAGTTCAACGTCTTCTTCCTGCAGGTGATACGCAGCGTAGACTTTCGGACCATGGCTGTTGCGCGCTGACAAACCAGTCACTGAAGGTGCGATTCAAAAAGCTGGTGGCGACGGGCATGAGCAAGCTGCATGTAACTATCCGATGCGCTTGACGACGAGGACGCAGGTCAAGGAGATGTACGCCTTCGCCGACGCCGAATCGCTGGCTCCCGAAATTGACGTGCTGAGATACTACACGCTACCCAAAAATCCGTGTATGCGTATGGTGGCGGCAGAGCGAGTTTTTCACCGCATCTGCGATGGCGGCTCGAGGACGCTGCCGCGGGTCAATGACCGCGTCGAGCAAAATATGCGTGGCGAGAGCAAGCCGGTGGCGGCGCTGCAGAGTGAGTGACACCAAGCATGTAGATGTGTTTGAAAAGTACCTTGAGATGAAATGATTGAAGAAGGAGCGAAATGCGATAAAGGGGCCCGCGCTTGCGAAGGTGATCGCAGATTCATGTTTGACATAAATGCTGTAATGGCAGTGTTGGCGTGGAGGAGGTTCTGCGCTGTCAAAAGAATTGGTGCTCTGTCAATGGATGCACAATAATTCAATGTACGACAGTAATGAGGAATGATGGAGTTGCACAGGGAAAGTGGCAAGGGCTCGCCTGTCAACGATGATAAATATGGAAGTTGTCATTCCTTGGGAAGTGGTGCTGGGCGTACAAAGTGCAAGGTAGTTGGTGCCTGAGGAATTAGGGCATCGAGGACAAAGTCTAAAGGACAATTTGACCAAAGAAGGGATTCTGATAAAATCAGTTTTTCAACTGCAGCGCTGACCCGCTATACTTTTAGGTTCACGTCCATTTTTACACTGTCCTTTTAACCTTGTTGGCGGCGGGTTTATTGACCACCCGTCTGGGTCTAATCAAAACCAGTCCGGGGTGAGACCACACTGCATCAAAAGTTACGAGCAGACAAGGTTCAGTTCCCTACTTCCGCGTCGACATAAGCGCAGAATAAAGGTGTTTGGTCCTGCAATGACATGGCGCAATGGCGAAAAAGAGAGCCGCCTCTTGTACTCTCTCAGTCCCTGCTCGCCGCGTGACATGTCTTTAGCGTGACGCTTGTGAATCACATATCCTTTCATATAAAGAGGAAAAGCAAAAGTAAATGTCGAATGGCGCTTTTGGCGCTGGTAGCGCTAATGGCGCTGGTGGTGCTGGAAAAGTTTCAAATTCTCTCACTCCTCCTACACACCACTATATATTCTAGCGATTCTCGACCACACAACAGCACTATCGATCTACCTTTGCCAGCAGCTATTCCGCAACAACAGTCATCACTATGCCCGCGATCCGCTCGAAGAAGCTGAGCGATGAAAAGAGGAGAAGCAGTAATGAGCGAATCTTCAGTATTTGCCAGCCAAATAATTCCATACCTTTTTTCCCGGACAAAAAGGAATATAAAAAGCAGCTTCTACCTCCTCCTAATTCAGCTCCTCATCGCGACTGGCCATGGCTTGTCGAACCGGGCCTGCTTTCGATCGAAATATACGAAGCCATTATTACCCGAACTCTCGGCCGCTGTTCTCCTTTACAGAAGTACATTTGCCAAACTGGCGTGGTGCTGATGGGCAATGTACCGCGACTAGGCGTTATATATGGTTTTAGAGACTATCGCGTTCGCGAAGACCGAGATATATGCTTTACCATGATATCGATCAAAGAGCAAGTCCAAATTGTCCGCTGGATGACGCGGTATGGAGCTTTCGTGTACGGGAATCCCAAGATGGCCACACCATATGGCTATCCGATACTAGCTGGAATCATCGATGGCCCCACGCGCCAGAGTATTTGCAACGATCTTGGTTTTGGCATCAGCGACTCTGAATACCCCCGCAGCATTCTTCCACCGGGTGTGCTTGCTCTTGCAGCTATGAGCTATTACGCGTGGGCGTTGCTGAGTGAAGATGGAGTACCGCGTGAGGGGCGAGCGACCGACGACTGCGGAGTTCAGAGGATTGAGTGGCCCGCACGACATGGTGCCTAATCAGGGTTAGATGGGGTTGCAGTAAACGTCAAGTCCAAAGGGGTCAGAGGTCAAGTCGAATGGGACCAAGAGTGGCAGAAAAGCGCAGCTGAATCATTTACATGGCTCTTTGCAGATGCGCTACGGGTAGTACTTTCGTAGCCAGACTTAATTAAGAGCCAGTTTCATCAATCAACCGTCCTAGCTGCTGATTCCCTAGCTGCTGATTGACCGGCGACTGATTGATGACTGGCTGTTCATTGACTAGGTAGCAGTTGATGACTGGCTGGACTGCTTACAGCTTGAGGCTGCTAGCTATGAGTTGAGCAGCATCTTTAACGAAGGAAGCTTAATTCTGGCCAAGTGCATGCTGTCTCTTGCTGCTGCTGTGAAGTCATCGTTTGCGGCCATAGTTTCTGATGTAGACTTACTGTGATATTGCAGGGGTGGCTGCCCGGCCTCAAGATACCCTGACAGGTAACAAGATGCCTAACAGGGCAACCGGCTTCTTGACAGGTATCACGGCCTTATCAGGGAACATATCAAGTTTCTAGCCAGATAACTAGCTCTTGTTTCTATCCCTTAATTTTTTTGCTTTCAACGAAGGCTTCTTCGCCCCCCTCTTCCTCTTCTTCCTTCTTCGCCCTTCTACACACACACACACAAACAGCCCTCTAACGAAGCTTCTATCGAGCCTTAATCTACATGCCTACGTGGCTAGAAAAAAGCTTCGTAAGAGGGCCGTTTGTGTGTGTGTGTGAAATACAGTCAACGCCAGCAGCCAGCCAACGCCATCAAATGCAGCGGAAAGGAGGCTTCAACACACACAAATGGCCCTTCTATCTTTGGCTTTAGGTATGTGCGATAAAGTCTTTCTACAGCTACCTTAATAATAGTGGCGATAGTGATAGTGATGGCGATGGCGTTGGTGTTCGCGTTAGCATTGGCGGGAAAAGGAGGGGGAAGGAGGTAGAGATAGAAGAGTAAAAAAAAAAGAGTAGTATTAGAGATATAGAAGCATACAATACCCCACTAAAGTTATACTAATATAGCACCTCTATTTTAATATATATATATAC
>JAPFSE010000326.1:0-22355 GCA_030777785.1 Beauveria caledonica | reverse complement strand
GCCACGACCCGCAGGGCAAGGTGCTCGGCATCCTCGGCATGGGCGGCATCGGGCGCAGCGTCGCGGCCAAGGCGCGCGCGTTTGGCATGACGGTCCGCTACCACAACCGCAACAAGCCGACGGCGGCGGCGGATGACGAGGCCGGCGCCGAGTACGTCGACTTTGCGACGCTGCTGGCGGAGAGCGACGTCCTGAGCCTCAACCTCCCGCTCAATGTAAGTCTTTCTTGTTCCCTACATCATGAAGCCGAGTCGATGTTATATGCTAAGTGGGGTTGGGTGGTGATCAAAAAAACAGCCAAAGACGCGACACATTATATCGACCAAAGAATTCGACATGATGAAACGCGGCATCGTGATAGTCAACACGGCCCGCGGCGCCGTCATGGACGAGGCCGCGCTCGTGGAGGCGCTGGACAAGGGCATCGTGTCGAGCGCCGGGCTCGACGTCTTTGAAAATGAGCCCGAGGTGCATCTGGGGCTGCTGGCCAACGACAGGGTCATGCTGGTGCCGCACATGGGCACCTGGACGGAGGAGACGGAGACAAAGATGGAGGAGTGGGCGCTGGACAATGTACGGCTGGCGCTGCAGCAAGGCCGGCTAAAGAGCATCGTGCCGGAGCAAAAGGATATGCAGTAAGGGATAGAAATGTTGGCGAAGAAGGAGAAATAGAACAATCTTGGACGTACAGCCGCAATAGAGGTAGATGGCCGGCGTTTGGGGGCACATGCTAGGGGATTTATGGTCACTTTACAATATAAGATCTTAGAATCGTCTTAATTAAGGGAATCTAATCGACCACGGTTGACGGGCCGTTCAAGAGCGCTGCCCATGGGATCAGCTGCTCAGACTATATATAAGTTCATCTCTCATTCCGGGGGGAATCATTACCAAAACAATTGCAACGCCATTTGTTGAAAAAGCACATCCTCGACCAGCCTTGAGCAAAGACGGCAACGGCAAAGATGCCAACATCATGTAAACAAAAGAAACCATGGATTACCCCCATATTTTTTAGTCTTGATCAACCCAAATGCCTCGCAATATTATGCTGTTGAAAACACAAGTGTACCCCAATATGCTTTGTGTAGAAAATCTTTACACGTCGAGCGAGTGCCGGTTGAAAGGAAACTCTTGTTTGGGCCGTTATTATTACAGTGCGCTCTCCGCTTAGTAGCGGTAGATTTCGGGCTTGAAGGGACCCTCGGAAGGGAGGCCAAGGTACTCGGCCTGGACGTCATTTAGGGTGCTAAGCTCGACCTGGCAGTGAGCAAGGTGAAGACGGGCGACCTCCTCGTCAAGAATCTTGGGAAGAACGTAGACACCAATCTCGAGGGAGCCGGTCTTGGCAAACTCGATGTACTTCTTGCCCCACGTCTCATCCTTGGCCTTGAAGAGAGCAATCTGAGCAAGGACCTGGTTGCTGAAGGAGCAGGACATGACAAAGGAAGAGTGGCCAGTGGCACAGCCGAGGTTGACAAGACGACCCTCAGCCAGGAGGATGATGTGGCGGCCAGAGGGCATGAGGAAGCGGTCAACCTGGGGCTTGATGTTCTGGACGGAAGAGGCGTTCTTCTTGAGCCAAGCAACGTCAATCTCGATGTCGAAGTGACCAATGTTGCAGACGATGGCATCGTTGGGCATGGCCTCGAAGTGGACACCAGTGAGAATATCACGGCAGCCGGTGGTGGTGACGAAGATCTGGCCAATCTTGGCAGCCTTCTCCATGGTGGTAACCTGGTAGCCGGCCATGGCGGCCTGGAGGGCGTTGATGGGATCGATCTCGGTGACGATGACGCGGGCACCCATGCCGTGGAGGGCCATGGCGCAACCCTTACCGACATCACCGAAACCGGCGACGACGGCGACCTTGCCAGCAATCATGACATCGGTAGCGCGCTTGATACCGTCAATGAGGGACTCACGGCAGCCGTAGAGGTTGTCAAACTTGGACTTGGTAACAGAGTCGTTGACGTTGATGGCGGGTACGAGGAGTTTGCCGTCCTTGAGCATGCGGTAGAGGTGGTGGACACCTGTGGTGGTCTCCTCGGAGACACCATAGCAGTCCTTGAGCTGCTCGGGGAACTTCTTGTGGACGAGGGAGGTCAGGTCACCGCCGTCGTCGAGGATGAGGTTGAGCTTCTTGTCGTCCTTGAAGGCGGAGAGCTGCTGCTCAAGGCACCAGTTGTACTCGTCCTCGGTCTCACCCTTCCAGGCGAAGACAGGAACGCCAGCGGCGGCAATGGCAGCGGCGGCGTGGTCCTGGGTGCTGAAGATGTTGCAGCTGGTCCAGGTAACCTCGGCGCCGAGGGCGGTGAGGGTCTCGATCAGTACGGCAGTCTGGATGGTCATGTGCAGGCAGCCAGCAATACGGGCACCGGCGAGGGGTTGGTCGGCGGCATACTTCTGGCGAATGGACATGAGACCGGGCATCTCATTCTCGGCGAGCTCAATCTCCTTGCGGCCAAAGGCGGCCAGAGAAAGATCAGCGACCTTGAACTTGTTGGCGGGAGCAGACATGATGTGTAAGTGGAGGATGAGGAGAATTGATAAAGAGGAAGATAGGATGAAAAGGATGGGGATGAAGGAGGAAGAGGAGAACGAGGGGAAGGGTGAGAGAGAAAAAAATGTCAAGTAGCAGAAATAAGGCGGCGGGACAAAGAGGGGCAACGTCGGATTTCGGTGGTTGAGCAACGCGGGCGGTGAAAGTGCAGCCAGAAAGTACATGTCACCCAGGTACCGGATGGAGGGGTAAAATTTGCACCCTGTTGCCCTGACAGAGAGGGGAGGAGGGGCGGGGCAGAAATCTACAGGCCAATCCGTCGCTGTCACCTGTGACTGGTGCCTGGCAACCTGGCAGCTGATCTAGGTAGATCTTGGAAACTTTACGGCCGTCGAAATGCTGAATCGACTTGACTTTGAATGCATCCTGCACTATTTCAGTCATCATAAGATCATATACATTGATACGCTCAATTTTAGGAGTTATCGGGCAGCCGCGGTAACTTCATTTTCGACTGCTCAGCACAACGTTCAACGTGCCCAGCCCTGGAAGCTCACTGGATCTCCCAAGAGCCTGGCGTCCACTCTGGCTTGCTACTTTGGGAATAGGTACCTTCGTTCCGGCGCCCAATGTCCTAGCATTTTTTCCCTCAAGGTACCCGAGTTCGGGACGCCACGAGGCGACAAGCCGAGTATCATAACTGCGATATTAGCATTGAATCCATGCATAATTCGATTACAGATTTGAAAATTTTGTATTCCTGTTGAACTGCGACTTCAGATAAACTTCATACGCCGAGGTACGACCATCTCTGACCACCACTCTCGGTCGTCGGCCCGTATCGGACATTGCGCGCATCCAGCATTCTTCAACAATGTCTCGCCAGATTTCTATCCTCGTCTTCACAAGGACTTCATGCAGGGCACCAAATCTCATCAACGAGCCAACTTGGCGCCTTTCTTTGTGCTCTTCAAGAGTAGGCTGAAATTGCCCTTATATTCCATCTTATTCCGGAACGCCGCTAATGCAACACAATCCAGCATATCTCTATAATTGACACACGCTTCTCTCATAACAAGCATGCGCAGCCCAGTGAGATACCTATACCCACCCCTGTGCTGGTTTTTCCCAATGTATTTGCAAGACCCTTACCCCGGATTTACTGGGGCAAGAGATTCTCCCGAACAGCAAACATCTTCGAAGTAATACCAGCCGTGAACCCATCAACCTGCTTGCCGTACTGCTCAACCTGCTTAGCGTTGAGGAGACCCTCCAGGCGGCTAGGCTCCTGGGGCAGCTTGAACAGCCTTTGCCACTCATCCTCAGGGAGGAGAGGCTGCTTGGCAAGAGTACGTTGGGCGTTCTCAGCCTTGCGCTTAGCCTGCCACTGTGAAATCTTGGTCTGCTCGCGAGCGAGCTGGCGCTGGTAGAATTGGAAGTTGTTGAGGTCGGTGTAGTGCGACTCAATGCTCTCCAGTAGCAGGTCACAGGTCTTCTCCAGGTAAGGATCGACAGCAACGTCAAGGTTGTCGATGTTGGGGTAGAGAGGGGCGTGGATGGGCTCGCGCTCGAGGTCTGCCAACGTCGTGGGGCCCTCAAGGTCTTCTTGTGAGGGACCGCAGGGGATCTGGTGGAGGAAGGAGGTGAGAAGGTGTGAGTTGTGTACAGTGATGGGGAGCTCAGCAAGAATATCCTTGAAGGTGAGCTTGGACTTTTGTAGGCTATCTCTTTGTTAGTACACCGTTTGGCCGCATTGCGCCGTCGGTCGTAGCGGCATACCTCTCAGTGGTGAATTTGGCCTCCTTGTAGGCACTCATGAAGGTGTTGGTGAGGCGGAACGCGCGCAGACTCAGGTTGCCCTGAGAGCTTCTGCTGGTATCGTAGACGAGAGCAACAGTCTGGCTGTTCTCCTTCTGGTAGAAGTAAAGGTTTTCGATTAGGCTCAAGTTGACAAAGTTGCCCATGGTAGCGCTGGTGTAAAAGCCAACGTTGTTTGCGTCAATGTTGACCTCCTTGAGGTGGCGGATCATCTCATTTTGATAGGTAATATTGGACTTTTGGCGAGGAGCGGCAGCGGCAACCACCTGGGCGGCATCGTTCTGGTGGCTGTCGGTAGCGGACGCGTCGACGGTGGGGAAGGGGAATGTATTTGTGATCTCGAGAAGATTGTTCTGGTCCATACCAACAAGGGCACCTGTGGCCATGCTGGGAAAGTTGGTCGAGCAGTGCTTCGCGATCTTCATAACCACCTACAGTCGCAGAAGGTGTTAGCGGGCTGAGGGGGAAACGGCGACACGAGGTGGGGCATGAAGCAACTCACGAGAGCTTCGACCTGCAGTGCCTGAGCAGGCGCGTCGGTAGTGGTATCGGCCATGATGTCGGATTCGGAGTGTATGTCGTGCGCTGGCCGTATGTGGTGCTGAAGGGCGGGAATCCGGGGCGCTGTACGTGGGCTGCAGAGAGGTGACGACCGTGTTCGCTGGCGTGGGCGTGGAATATCGAACTTTTTCGCTCTGGTTGGATTTGTGGGTGGTTGTGGGTGGAAGTCGGTCAGGACCGGCAGAATGCGGGCCGTTATGTTTGGCGTCGTTCGCCGGCCAAACTGTAGACATCAACGTACACCTTCCATCATCACCCAGGCCTTAGAGGCGTCGATTCTTTCCTCAGCACTGCCGAGGTATTGTGCCCAGCATCAGTGTCCTCAGTGCTAACGTCTTTGGAAAAAAAATGTATTCTCTATTTTAAAAAGCATCTATAGCGATAGCTAGGGTTTTTGACGAATTTATTTGCGCTCTGCACGCAATTCAACAACCCCAAGCTTTCTCTGTTGCCAAAAAAGCCGCGTTTGAAATCATGAAATAATGGCGTCACCAAAACGATTCGCAGCAAACCAAACCAACTCCAGAGCACTGTCAAAAAATTCTGTGCTCCGCTAGGGAAAAAAATCGTTCAGAAAATGCTCACGATATCGCAGTCTCACCGCTCAAGCGTCATCAGTCCAAGGAACAATCTCCCACTCCTCAGCATTGTTGCGGATGGTCAGACGGTGCTGGTCAATTTTCCAATACGCATATAACGATCGGGTAGACATGGCCGCTTTTCTGTGAGCGGGGCCACGCCCGCCAGCGACTGCGTCCTCCTTGGAACGCCAAACGCATGTGGCCAAGTTACGAAGCTCCGAGTCCGGAGAGCCAAACCAGTACCTGCGAAATGTCAGTTCTACCAGTGCCATATACGAAGGGCGGCCGTAGCCCCCCGCGGTCAGTTAGACCGGAGACGAGAATGTCCTGCGTGCGACATACTTGAGAAATCCACCACTTTCGATGGCTTCGAGATGTGCTGCCTTGTCGAGCTCACCCAGGTGGCTGTAATCGGTACTCGGCTTGATTTGCGAGCGGAATGCGACAATGTAAAAGGTGGCATCCTGGTACCGCTGGCTGTATATGCTCACGAGCGTTTTGAGACGGGCCATGACATCTGTCCAGTTAAACGACTCAACGTACGACGCAATGGCATAATCATCGCGGATCGCATCGACAGTGCTCAGTGCCTTGGCCAGGAGTGCATTCTCATAGTCGAGCGTGGTCAGATCCAGTTGGTGCGCAAGCTCGGTGTACGGAGATTGGACGATGAAACGAGGCTCGCTCCATGGCCGGACATCGTCGAGACTACCTTCGGATATGTCTTTGGCAAGTTTGGGGGGCTCGCTAGGAAGAAGAGTTGCTACTTCCGGAGCCATGAGTTAGACGCGGATTGGATGCGGTTGGCGGAACGGCCGGCACTAATGTTGATGTGCAGATGCAAACACTGCGACGAGAAACGAATATTCTAGTGGTCGTTGTTGACAGAGCGTCAATCAGGCGAAGCGAAAGGTGGAAAAGAAGTTCAGAATTGAATCACACATACGGTGTGCTACAAGTGTGGGTGGGGGAAAGGGGGAAAGGGCTCGATGTCGGAGGAGCAGGTTGAAAGGCTGTATGGCTTTTTTTGAAGGCAGAACTGGCCTCGATACGAACTGGAGACTGATGCGCCCAACATTACTACGAGACGGGCGGCGGGACTGGTGTGGATGAATAATGTCGAGGGGCCTGAAGCCCCACGACTACACGAATTGAGGAAGGGGGTGTGCAAATTTGAGAATGAGGCAGTTGTGCAGGGTGATTTCGTCATTTTGCAAGATCGGCGCTACTGAAAAGGTAAACGACGGGACCACCTGGGCTTTGACCGTCTTGTCAAGGCTTTGGCGTTCGGGAGCACCGCCGGGTGCCGCTGGCGTGCGGCGCCGATACCGATGGCCATGGAGCTTCAGCCTACGTGGCAAACGAGAAGGGAAGAGCATGTTGGAACTTTGGAGGAAGCCAGGGCCTGAAGGCGGAGAGACAGCTGATGGCATACATTGGTGTTTTGGGAGGCGAGAGGGGGCGAATGTCGAAACGGGTGAATAAGGATCTTGAGCAAAGAGGGAATTGGGGCTGTTTGATTTTCAGAGAATTTCGATCAGATGAAACCCTTCGGTGAATTTGGCTGCTGTTCTCGCCCTGTGAAGCGAAACATGGAGGTAAGGTATTGGAGGCTTGGAGCCACACCAGTCATGACTGCAGGCGAATTTTGGTCAGCAGAAATGATGTGACAGCTCTGTTGGCGTGCGGTTACTGTGCTTTCTTCCCCGTTAGCGCACATGGTTTGGTGGTCCCTGGATGACACCATCTTGGGTCAAGAGTGCTCATCGCTTCTGCGCCCGCTCATACCCGCGCCCGCTAGAATAGTGGCTGCATGACTACGCACTCGTTTGCCACTATGCCTACTTATTTATTGAGCAGACGCCCTCGAAAGTTTTTTTTTAACCTCAGCTGATGGCAGATTCGGTTATTGTCAGTGAAGTCACCGAATGTGATGTCGCCGCCGCGGTTGCATATCCATCACATCTGCTGCAGCACCTTATCAGTGAAATTAAACTTATTCTTTTGCCGTGGGGCTTGGATCCTGCAGTCTCACTGCAGCCAGGCCAAATTCTGCGATCATTTGCCCATCGCATCTCATATTGCTCTTGG
The DNA here is from genome assembly GCA_030777785.1 of Beauveria caledonica. Lineage (NCBI taxonomy): Eukaryota > Fungi > Ascomycota > Sordariomycetes > Hypocreales > Cordycipitaceae > Beauveria > Beauveria caledonica. The sequence goes on along the minus strand of JAPFSE010000326.1, from coordinate 14,801 downwards.
CCACCAGCTATGATGTCCACTAACTTGATTAGGAGGCGTTTTCGAGCTGACAGAATGTCGCCATTCGTCGGCGTATTTCAGATCAGCTTGCTAGTCTTCAGATCACCTTGCTACTCTCAACGTAGCTCACGTCTATGGAGATTTTTCATCTGCATCCTTGCCACCAGTCAACCAAAGCTTTGCAGCGTCATACGTCCCGAGATACAATCCGCTACCAACTGCGGTCCACGTTGACCGCAAGCCGCCGCCTCGAAACAAGCCCCTTGTTCCACTCTCAGCAAAGACTTGCTTTGCCACTCGCCAAGGCCGCTGCTCTGGCGACATTTGATTTTTGCGACTCTGATCTACAAGTTCGCTATCTTTGGTGCTCCCCGTCAAAAGCATCATCCGAGTCTTGACTACGTCGCTGGGGGTTGTAATGAAAGCCGCGATCGCCCCCGCAGTGGCCGCACTCGCCCCCGCGATTCCCCCGGTCTCCAGTATCCGCTGGTGCCCCGGCTCTCGTGGCGGCCTTGTCGCCCATAACCGCGAACGTAAATGCTCGAAAATGGGAAACTGCATGGCCGTCAGAGGTAGATTACGCGCCAGAAGCGCTGTGTAGCCTGTGAAGAGCCGTCGCCCGACGCCGGCTTCGTACAAGCTGCGAAAGGCTTTCAGGGATGTCGAGCCAGTCTTTTCGCCACCCTGCGACCTCATCATCTGTGCGTGCTGCTTGACCAGCTCTGCAGGTGTAAGAACCAGGCAAGAGGCCGCCTCGGCTATTGTAGAAGCGACAGAGTGTACTACTGGCAAGGGAACCAGCGATAATTTCGAAATTGACGTCTTGCACAGTTCGTAGGTGGAAAAAAACACACCGGCTGTAGTTGATTCGCATCAGTCGCCGGACGAGTCGTGCTTGAAAGGGCCATCAAGTTGGGGCTTACCCGCGGGCAATGTAGCCAAGACGACGCTTCCGATGCCTTGGTACAATCCTCGCAAAGCCAGCGCATTATCCTTGCCGCCTTGAGTGTAGCTTTTGAGGTAGTCTTGACTCTGCCGTCTCGTTTTCAGGGTATCGAATGGGTATATTAGCATGTCTACCGTAAAGGCAGCGAATGCGCCCGCCTAGCACACATCAGCCTTCGCACCAATTCGGCCGGTTTGACAGATTGAGGCACACGTACCACGTAAACATCCATTGCGGTGAAATCATTGAAGTTTTGAAACGCAGAGAGAATTCGTTTTAGTAGGTGTCGGGTCTGCGTTGACACTGTGGCCGATGCAACAGTTTATTGCAGAATGGACTAGACTAGCTAGACTGCAAGTTGCATGACATCATGAACACGGCATCCGATCCCACCGACAGGCACAAGGGGCCCTTTGCCTAGTGGATCATGAATAGATCACTGTAGTCTTTTGCAGAGTCGATTCAATTAGTTGTCGACATGATGTTTGCTTCGACAGACAACCAACACGTGGCCCTGGCGCCCATTATCACTGTGAAGATGCGGGAGCAGGTATCATAAAAAGCCTGTGCTTACTTTTTGTCGGATGGTCTCTTTTGAAGAGGAAAACTTTCCAGATACCACCCATCAGTCTCCTATTGAGAGGCTAAAAAAGTAACAGTAGGAAAAGAGGACCAAATGCGGGAATGCTGCCAAGCCGTCCAAATACTTGCGTCTTGTTTCTTTAATGCCCAGCCGTCTAAAACGTTCTAAATAGCCAAAGATAAGGGCCTTTGACAGCAAAAAAGAAAACGAAAAACTCCCAAATGCCCAAGAAGATGGCAATTCCTAATATATAGACAAACAATGGAAAAAGATTGGAAAACCACACACGAAAAAGCTGTAGGCCCGGCTCAAGCTAAGTATTCGACCAAGATCACAGCTTGCTCGGAGTCGACACGGGATCTTCCACTACAACGACGGCAACGACGCAAATGTCGTCAATCTTGCCGCCGTGCCAGTTCTCCTGCGGATAGTACTTTTGCACCTCCTTGGCAAAGGGTCCGTCCTGCTTTGTGTTTACGCTTGCGCGCTTGGCGGCGAGGACCAGCTCCGTGGCGAGGAGGCTTTGCAGGGTGACGGCGCGCTCCGACTGCTGGTGCTGCTGCTGCTGCCTTGTGTTGCTGCCTCGGGACGGGGCGAGCTTGACGGGGCTCCGGACAATGGCGTCGAGATTCTCAGCGACCTGGATCTGGCCGGCGTCGCCCACAGTCCAAGCGCCGGTGGCGCCCATAACGCGGCTCGCGACGCGGAGCACGTCCTGGTTGAAGAGGTTGTCCAGGACGCCGTCGGTAGCGAGGACGAGGACGTCGCCGTGGCGCAGGCGGTGGCTGGTTACGTCGGCGTCGCGGGGCAGGTCGCTGAGCTGGGTGCCGCCAAAGGCGGCCATGCGCGCGGCGACGCTGGGGGGCACAATGGACAGCTGAAAGGGCGTGTTGAAGGCGTGCGTCTGCGGCTCCGAGTAGCTGTGCACCGCGTTGAGGCGCAGCTGCAGGAAGCCCGAGTCGCCGAGGTTGGCGATGTCGAGGCGGCCGTCGGGCGAGGCGACGGCGACACAGGCGGTGCTGCCGCCCGCCAGGACCGACTTGTCGGCGCAGATGGCGTCGTAGCCGAGCTGCATGAGCTTGCGGGCGGAGAGAGAGTTTGCGGGAGTTGCTGCGCTGGTTGTGTCGGCGGCGGGTTGGTGCTCCCACGCGGCCGAGGCCATGTAGTCGCAGAAGCCGTGGGAAAAGTCGGCCGGGTCGACGCCCGAGTCGACCCAGCCGCCTACGCCGTCGGCGACGCCAAAGGCGACGGCGCCGCCGGTCTCGTGGACGCGCGAGGCGAAGAAGGCGTCGTGGCCGGACTCGGGCCGGGAAGAGCGCCGGCGGTGCCGCGGCGGCTGTATCCGATTGTAGGGGTTGAAGTGGAAGACGTGCGTCGAGGGGTCGAAGGGGCGGTCCTTGGCGATGAAGGACGCGGCAATGTTGTAGGAGAAGCGCGGCGGCTTTTTGGCGGAGGTTACGGAAGAGGGGGATGCGGAGACGGCGGAGGAAGCGGCGGAGGAAGGTGTCGAGGAGAACGCGGAAGAGGACGAGGAAGAGGCAGAATAGGGTCGACGAGGCATGGTGGCTGTCGCTATTGTCGGTGTCGTCGTGGATTTCGCTGTGTTGTGCTTTGAGAAGGAGGACAGTGGCTGGAGAAGCCGCGCGCGCGCCGCCGATGCTGTGCGACAAGTCAGCATATTGTGCAAGGACATGGTGCGCAAAAAGTATACACAGCAGGCTGCACAGGACCAGATATTCGAAAAAAAGGAGAGACGTACCATGCACGGGCGAACACAAGGGCGTCGCAATGGCGAACCGGGCAGAGGCTGCCGCCATGAAAGAGAGTGACGTAAGGGAAACTCGAGGCAATCTGTCCAGTCGAAAACCGAGAGCCGCTTGCTGCTGTGAGCTGGATGAAGATGGTCCTCGAGATTCCGATTCGCTCTCGTGGATGAGGGCTTTTGCTAAAGAAAAATACGAAAAAAAAAAAGATGCGGAACAGGGAGCGAAACCGATGTTAGCCTTTGCCGCGGACTCGGCTTGTCATGATCCGCCTAACCAGTTTTGTTTTTCCTTTTTTTGCTGCCGCCATTTCTTTGTTGGTGGAGTCTTGGCGCCTCTCAACCGGTTTTCTTAGGCATTACATAAGATCAAACGAGAAGAAGGTCGACGGGTAGATGAACGGCCAGGTGACTGACATTTGGTAGAGACGACACAGATAATGACGGTTTTGGAAAGTTGTCTCTCGAGATTGAAAAAGGATGAAATTGATATGGTGTCGTTTTGGTTGTTGTAAGTGGGCTGAAGCAATGGCTGTAATTGGCGGCCAGCGTAGAGCGACAATCCCCGTTGGATGAGAAGGAGAAGCCGGCAAGATATCTTGATAAAGGGGAGACAGCAACCAGAACGTTTCCATAAGAGGAAAAGAAAAATACGGCAGAGAAGACTGGGTGCTGTTGCGGCCTCAAGTTCAGCGCCACTGACGACAAGCTGTAGGTAAAGCAGTACTCAAGAATCCAGAGCTGATCATCGAAATCATAAAGGATGCGGATAGGCAAGCACAGAATAAACACACAAAATACATTGCTACCGAGATATTTCCACCACCATGCCTCCTGCTTCTCGTGTGGCCACCACTTTTATGCCCCTGCTCTGTAATAGTCTATTAGTACAATCGTCGACTCCTCTCCTGAAGTGAGTGAGGTCTCAGCAAGGCTTTCAGCTGGCCGGATACGAGATGCGGCGCTTGATTCAACAACAACCATAACGACAGCCTTGCAGCCACCCTCGACGCCATGTCACTGCAATACGAAAGGGTCTTGCACTGCGCCTTTTGACTGGACTGTCGCCCAGACGCGCCACTTCCAGCTAGCACCGAATGAGTCTATTTGCGCCAGCGCCATACAGAACCCCTATTAACTAACTAGTTTGGGGGCCCCTTGATTGACGCTAATTATAGTTGGAAAGTTATCTCAACTCTCTGGGGAGCTGAATCGAGATGATTAATTTTAAACCAGGCTCAACATGTCCAAGTCAAGACTACAGGGTCCTCCTCGACAACGAGGCTTGCCGTCCGTCTGATATACTCGTATTCGAGTAATTTTCAGCCAATGTGCATCGCGCGGAAACATTCTTCTTTTTCCCAGCCGGCTTTGTTTGGGTTCGAGGCTGCATGTCAAAGCGTACGCGAAAAAGGCACGTCGCCGTCTCTGCTCGAAAGCCAAGCTTCTCTTCCAAGGAGATTTCTGTAACTAATGACCCATTAGACTTTTTAAAGATGGGTGCTCAACTTGTTGAAAGCACGGCCTGATATCCTCAAGATGAGAAACAAGCTTTCGGAATGACGCGCAGCCCGATAGCCCGAAGATGGCAGCGCCATGACTGGGGCCTGTTCAGCTCGACGACCTTTTTTTTTCCTCTTCACCTGTGCCTCGTGAACTATCTCGTTTGATCCGCCACTGCACGGAGTAATGCATGAGTATACAACTACTTATACGTCACAGTCCCTTCCCCGGGAGCCATCTCTCCCCCGCGATGATTGCCCCCCGCAAACAACGTCACGATTCTCGTGTTTCCCAAACATATTGCTTGTTTGCGCCAACATCAAGGCCTGGCTAGTGTAGGGCTGGCTGCCTTGTTGTTATAATTAGTGTCTACGCTTGTGATGCAGCCATCGACGCCTCGTCACCAATATCTTCTGACCTGGTTGCCAGGCCAGACCCCGCTCCCATTGCCAGCCATGCCAGTCTCCCCATCCACTCCATTGTTTTGATGCTATTTCTCTTGGAGATGAGGGTCAACTCAATCTACGTGACCTGTAATCTTTATTCCTATTGGTGCTTTTGATTTCTCGTAACGATGTTGCTCCCTCCACTCGAGTGCATCTTGCCAAGACAAGTTTGCGCTCGGCCTCGACCCCAAGAATATCAAGCGTGTGTTCTTGCAGACATGAGTGGCGCATCGCTTGTACTTAAAGTTGCATGATTATCCCTTTCTTTTTTTACGTTTTTTTCATCGTAATCAGCATTGCTAGTAATCCTTTCATACTTCGTCTTTGGCCTTTGGGCTGGTATCCATTGTACAAGTCGACCTAAGCCACACCACACGACTAGACCCCAAATGACTCTCTTATTCAAGATGATGACCAAATTCTCTGCCCTCGTTGCTCTTGCGGCCCTTGCCGGCGCGAATAAGAATCACGGCGGCGCTTGCACCATCAAGACCATCACGACCAGCACCGCCTACACTCCCACGACTACATCCACCCCTGACAATTGCAGCACACGCACCGTCTGCCTCGACTATGTGAATGAATGTGGTATATGGTATGGCGGGTAGGTTCTTGTTGCAATCTCTCCCACGTTTTTTTTTTGTTTTACTAACACAAGAGAATCAGATGCGTGCCTGATTGCAAGCCTTGGCCGACCTTTTCCAAGCCTCCTTGTCCCTCAACAACGAGCACCTCGAGCACCTCGAGCACCCCCGTCACCATCACGGCCACTCCTCTCTCGGCGACCACCCGCGTGGAAGACTGCCGCACGAATACAATTTGTATCGATTACGTCAACGAATGTGGAATGATGTACGGCGGGTAAGTCTCGCCATATGGAATACTATGCATGTCTTTTGGCGGCTAATATTTTTAATCTAGATGCGTCCCTGCTTGCAAACCTTTGCCAACCTTCTCCAAGCCCCCGTGCCCCCGGACGCCAACTCTTCTCACAGTCCTTGCTACAAATACTGCTTCCAATTAATGAAAGCTCAAGGGTTATTCTCGATTCCAGTTGCTTGAAAAACCAAAACGCAAGTGTCAGCAGACCAGTGCTTGATGAAGAATGTTTTCTTTTTCGTCTGCGTTATACAGAAAGTACTTTTCTATTCTCGCCTTGCGAAGACAGTGATAAGAATCTCAGAGATTTCAAAATACGTTTTGCTGGTAAAGCCCTCAGTAATATGAACTTCCTGTTGTCCGACCGCCAGAGTAATCGGCTCCGGGATAAGCTCCTGGTGGGTTCGACGGTCCCGGCTCATCAGCGTCGGAGCTCAAGTCACCATCCAATTTATCCTCACGCTCCGGTAGCACTCTCATGGCATCCAGCATATCTAGACCTAGCGATGGTGGCGAGTACGGCTTTATAGTATGTATATCGCGCCCAGAGGGCATCTTTGGCAGCAGAGTAGCCGGCGACGGAACTGCTTTTGTGTTCATCTGCATACAGTATTAGCGCGAGGATGCACATTGTACCATGTATGCTGTGACATCTTACCGTATCATTCATCTTGCTCCATTTTGCGTCTAGTAGCTCCAATATTCTCGTCTCCTCGAGCTTGCCTGCATCTGAGCCCCAGGCGGAGCCATCGCCGTCCACCCTGCGATCTTCTCTCCGCTCCTTAAACTCCTTTTTTAATCTGCCAAACCCCAACCCGCCGCTATTCTTCTTGCTCTTTTCCGAAACATCGACCCCGACCTCCTGGAGACCTGCGCGCGCCCAGCCGATGCCATCCGCCGTCTCGCCGCCCAGCTCTGCGTCGATGCCAAAGAAGCGGCAGGCTTTGGCGCGGCTTGTTCGTCGCACGTCCTCCATGTACTTGATGAGATGCGGACTGATTCTGCTACTGATCCCTGGCGCCGCGACTCCACCGCTCTGACACAGCGCGACGGCCTTTGCGGCGTGTTCAGACGCGGCCAGGGCAAGGCGCGCAAAGAGATGGGCCCGCACCTTGGGGATGTCGGGCGCCTTGTACATCCACTCCGTGTCGTTGACGTTGCGGTCCTGCGCCACGGCAGCGGGATACGGGTCGTCTTTTAGGATGGCGAGCAGAGTGGCCTCGGCCAGCGCAAGCGATGACATTGCTCTGGCTGTCGACGGGCTAATGTCAACACAAGGCGCCGCCGCCGCCGCCGCCGCCGCCGGCCCCTGGGGAGCTGCGGTCGGCGTTTCGCTTCGCCGCGCAATATAATCATAGATGGAAGCGACCTCTAGAAGATGCTTTGTCGCCGTCGTGATGGCTATCGTGCGCTGCTGTGCGCCGAGCACAGTGCCCGTCGTCGAGTACAGCGGCTGCAGACAGGCTCTCGCCGTCGCGACCTGCGCAAACGCCAGCGTCGACAACGCAAAGAATACCTCGTGTTCCAGGCTCGCAATCTTGACGCGCGCGCGCTCCCGGCCCGGCACGACCTCGCCCGAGAGCGTGGGCCGCCACTCGATGCGCGGCGCGTTTCTGGGCGCAACCGCGACGAGCTGGCCGGTCGCGCCGACCGGCCGGCGCGCCAGGCCGGCCTCGATGGCGAGGAGGTACGGCAGGTAGGCGTCGATGGCGGACACGATGCTGCCGAGGTTGGCGTTTTGCGCGCTGGCGCCGAGGCGCTTGTGCTTCTTGAGGGCGTCGCGGACGACGCCGCGGTAGGTGCTGGCGCTGAGGGGCAGCGAGGGGTGCGAGTCGCTGGCAAAGGCGTTGGAAAAGGCAAAGGCCGATGTTGTCGGGAGCACAAAAGGGTAAGGCATCTTTTTTTTTTAATCAGAGGAAGGGCATCGAAACGGCCCCTTTTGCCGGAGCAAGTCGCTGATGCTTTGAACAAAGTGTACACCTTGATGTTGAAGCAATGCAAGCATCGGACCCCGCCAGAGCTTGGCTGTGGGGCATCTTGGCTATGTTCGCAAAGCTACCTACGTCATGGCACCACCTTCAGAAGGCTATTTGCGTAGCATAGTACAAATGCAATCCGATATATTGCCCGTTAGACTCTTAACTTTCGAAATCATTGATACTGGCTACAGTCTGAGGCAACGAGCGCTCTTGTGACGGAAACGATGGCTTATTACACGGGTCTCGCACCCCGCAAGTAAGGCTGTACTGACAAGTGCCGACCGCATGGAAAGGATACAAGTTCAAGGGGAGAAATCGGATGGATATGTATAGAATAACCCAAGAAAAAGTTCAAATTTTTGAATCTCGACACGGAAAATCCAAGCTTAAAGCCGTCCGTGGCTTGCAGTTTGTCTCGGTCTCACACACTCTCTCTCTCTCACACACACATAGACGGATTCTCATCTACAAACAGCATGGTTCATCATCGTTTGCATTGGTGCTTATTTTCCCTACGCAACGACACACCTACGTTGGCCACACACACACACACATTTATGACATACGCAGTAAGAGCAGACGCGGGTTCGGAGGGGCCTTTTATGCCTCGCAACGTGGCCATCTGCCTTGGCGGCAGATGGAGGTTGGTCCAAGTTTGGTGGGTGTTCTGCGTGTCCGACGGGCACGACCAAGCGTGCCTACATGGGAAGAAGCAGGAACGGAATTGGCAGCAGAGCATTTTAGTTTTGTCATGTACTTGAATCATATTCTTTTTGATACTTGCCTCTTTGGGCACTGATCAATTTCCACAGTGGCACGAGGGCTTCACCCACCATCTGATTCGTGCGCCAAATTTCTTCAAAAAGGTAATCAACCAGGGGCTCTGTTTGTCCAAAAACTTGGCCAAAACCTTGATGTGTCCGTTTGGAATCTATTCAGCACCCTAGTCTCGAGACAGGCCTTGAGGTGAGGTTTGGGAACAGCATATCGGGGAACGGGCCAAGCTATGGTCCCGCGGCCGGCAACTAAAGTTAACTAGCAAAAGCCTTCAAAGAAAAACTGGTGTGACACCTGCTCCCTTGTTGAGCAAAGGCAGAAATGAGGAGCGACATGAAAGTGTCAGCATCCGGCAGCCAGTGGCAGGGATAAACATCCGCAGGCTGGAAGCTGGACTCTTCAGCTCTTCCAAATGAACACGACTTCCGACGCAGGCGCTAGCCGCAGGATAATATGCATTATATATTTATTCGGCTATAGCTGAATAAAAGAATTCATATTAACAAAAAAAAGACATGAGATGGATGTACTTTTCAATCAACATGCCGGTCTTGGCATCAGCCACAAAACCCATCAAGGTTGGTTGATTGCTCCATGGTCTGATTTAAGCTTAAATTCCGGTACAAAAAATCTACGCAACAAATATTTTGGGACAGGGTACAGCAAAGGCTCTGGAAAAGGGTAGAGCCCGGTTCTCAGCGGATCCAGCTACCTGGAACAGAGGGGAAAAGACAGTAAGCCTGTGTTGATGCCGTGGGTGTCTGACGCGGGCTGGAGTGGATCTACTGGCAATAATATGTATGTAATAAATCCAGCCATCTACGCCAAGACTTCAGCTCCAATCTCGGAAAAAGATCAAGGTGTGCTCCCGTCTTGGGACGACTAAACGATATGATGGCGCGTCGCATTACATCGATTGGACAAATGTATTATAAACTCAATTAATGAAACTACAAAAGCATCAAATGCAATGCACGTTGTTTACGAGTGCCTTTGGGCCAACCAGCGTGGCTCCCCGCTCGGTGACCTGCATGATTCGCATGTTGGTGTGTGTGCAACACCACAAAGGTTCTCACGAGGCGCCTTGGCGGAGCAACCAAGGCAGAGAAACCTGCAGTTTATCGTTTCTATACAAAGAACAGTGGCTTGACGGGAGGGGGCGCCGTCCTATCAGGGGGGGCGCGAAGAAAAACACAACTCGCGAGTAACTAGCATCCGAGCCGGCGCCCAGGTATAAAAACAGCCCACCATCCCAGTGCAGAGTTTGTTTGCTCTTGTCCCCCTCTGTACGATCAATCGCTATTTTTCCGTCGTTTACCTGTTCAAAGATGCAGTTCAAGTCACTCGCTTACGTCCTGCTCGGCCAGTCGGCCCTCGTGGCCGCCCAGTCCGGCACCACCTCTGCCAGCCAGGCCGCCGCTACCTGCGAGCCTCACGAGGATCACTGGCACTGCCCGGCCGGCGTCCCCCAGCCCTCGCTCAACCCCGACGGCACTCCCAACCCCAAGGCGACCCAGGGCGCCGGCGGCGATCATGACCATGATGACGATGACGACCATGATCACGACAGCGCCAGCGGCAGTGCCACCGCGACTGCTACTGCTACCGCGACTGCCACCGCGACTGCCACCGGTACCACGACCGCGACCAGGTCTGCGTCTAGCGCCACCACCACCTTGGCCACCACCACCACCGTCGCGACTGGCCCCAACGGCTGCACTCCTCACAATGACCACTGGCACTGCCCGTCGGGCGTGGCCAAGCCTACCACTCCTCCTCCCGGCTACACGCCCAAGTCGTCCACCAGCGCCAGTGCCAGCACCAGTGCCAGCGCCTCCAGCGGCAGCGCGGCCCCTTCGTCCACGCCCGTCGCCGCGGCTGGCAGGGCCGGACCCCTCGGCGCCGCCATTGTCGTCGGCGGCAGCCTTTTGCTCGGCGCTGTTCTCCTGTAAAAAGCAGTCTCACAAGAATGCGGGGCGGGGAAGGAATTAATGTACAAGAAACGTCGGACTAGTCATGGTTAATTCAGCAAGGCAAAAAATGTGTGGCCATCATCACATGTGCAAACAGGGTGGTGGACAGAGGTACATGGCTGTGTATCAATAGACATGACTGTAGCAGAATGCGAATCGAAAGAGTCACCTGCCCCACGAAGAGCGAGCGTGCAACGGCCGTGATGTAAGTGTACACGAGGCATCGTAGACAAGAGCGTACCGGTTCATGCACGATTGGATCAAGGACGAGCGTCGGATCATGCCGGCTGCGACACTGGTCCAACGGTCGGCCGGGCGTCCGTGAGTCTTGTCAGGGGCAAAGAAGTGAAGTAAAGGGGTCAACACCACGCAAAAAGGAAGACTCGATCCGAGGTGCTGACACGCGCAACAGAGTGAGTCAATGGTGGTTGTCGAGTGACGGGGGAAGCGTAGTCACGGGTCGTGGCGGGATGAACAGCAGGTGGTGCGGACAGACATCGGTAATGTGTGGCAGCGGGTGGAAAAGATCAACGTGAGATGGTGTCTGCTGTTTTCTGGCGGTCGAGTCAAAGTGGTGGTTGGAGAGGAGAAGAAGTCGTGTGCAAAGGTCAGTCGATGCTTGCCATGGGGGAAATGAGGACCATAGCCTTGGCTCCACCATCAAGTAAGCAAGCCAACACGTTGATGCCACGAGATACTAGACAAAGTCAAGAAAATATGAAGAATGCTTGGAAAATAATAAGAGAAGCCCTATTACATATGATGAAAATGCATTTCTTCATCTTTTGCCTGCCTGAACTATCTACTCATCATCAGCCCAAGTGCAGGCCAGGCTCGTCTCCACCAATGATAATGCGCCGTCGTTTCTCCATGTGGCCCCAACTGGACCCTTGCAACCGCCGACACCAAAAAAAAGCAACCACATGAACCAGTTCAGCTCCCGTGAGCAACACAACGCCCCAAAGCTCTCTTCTACCAGCATCTCTCGGCTGACTTGTCCTTGCCCCCTTCACCCTACACGAGTCCCAGACTACCTAGAAAACACATGCACCCCGACCACAAACGAGGACCACCAGCCAGTCTCCTATATAACCTCCCCAACACCAAGCTCGTCCGCTGCGCAAGAAGCCGCCCAACATGTCTAAACAATCCATCGCCATGATTGCCGCTCTTAGTGCCGGAGGCGGTGCCGCCCTCACCGCCGCCGTCTACTCATTACGCTCCAAGCCCGAAACCCAGCAGCAACAACAACTACAACAACCCACGCCCACGACGCCCGGCCTCCCCGGCGCCTACCCCCCTCAACATCCCATCACCGCCCTTGGCGCGCCCCTTCCCACCGCCGCCGCCCTCGCCTCGACCGCGCCCGTCAACCCGTCCGGCCTCTTCGAGTACGGCTTCCCCGGCCCCGTCGCTGACGTGGCCGCGCGCTCCGCCCTCGTCTCCAGCTACGACCGCCGCACGCGCAACCCGCACTGGGTCGCCGAGCACATCACGCCGGCCTCGCTCGCGCGCCGCGAAGCCGACCGCAAGCACAGCGTCTTCCTCGAGGACCCGTCCATCCCGCCCGCCTTTCGCGCCGGCCTCAAGGACTACTTTCGCAGCGGCTACGACCGCGGCCACCAGGTGCCCGCCGCCGACGCCAAGTGGTCCCAGCAGGCCATGGACGACACCTTTTACCTCTCCAACATGTGCCCGCAGGTCGGCGAGGGCTTCAACCGCGACTACTGGGCCCATTTTGAGGACTTTTGCCGCCGCCTCACCGTCCGCTACCCGTCTGTCCGCATCGTCACCGGCCCGCTCTACCTCCCCCGCAAGGACCCCGTCGACAACAAGTGGTACGTAAAGTACGAAATGATTGGCAGCCCGCCGTCCGTCGCCGTGCCGACGCACTTTTACAAGGTCATCTTTGCCGAGGACGGCAAGGCCGGCGGCAACGTCGCCCTCGGCGCCTTTGTCCTCCCCAACGCGCCCATTGACAACGCCAAACCAATCACCGACTTTGAGGTCCCCGTCGAGGCCGTCGAGCGCGCCAGCGGCCTCGAGTTTGCCTCCAAGCTGCCCGCTCAGCGCCGTAAGCGCCTCTGCGCAGACACCACCTGCGCTCTCGTCATCAAGGACTATGCCGACAGGCAAAAGGCCTTTGCCAAGGGTGGTGACAAGCGCGCTCTGCCGCCTCCGCAATAGTGCATTTGATGTCTTGCTCCGATGGAGTTTTAATTTTCCTGTCTTTTTGTATCATTTTTATTTGCCTTGTTAGGGTTGGTCTTTTTATGCCGTCGTTCATGTCAATACTCCTATTCTAGAGCGGTATGAGACAAGATGGCCCGAGGAACGTAGACGTTGCATATTTGTATATTAGCTTAGCACGTTGCATAGCATTAGCTCACATGCTGCATAGCCATGAATAATCCATTTGTTTGCCATATGCCAACTTGATCAGTATGCGATTGGGTATGCGATTGGTCGGTTCTCAGCTTTCAGTCAATGAGAGTATATCGCATGTGAGAGGGGATGTGCAGGATCGTCGCTGACTGGACGGAGTAATATATAGGTCTGGCCGCCATCACAGTAGCTCCACCCCGATGATAGCATCAGCGAGCGAAGCGAAATATACTTTCGCCAAGATCCCATAGCAAGGAAATGTGTTGGTCTAATTTTTCAAAAATACATACTATATACTTGCAAGGGTATACATAGGGCCATGGTCCAGCCCAGCTCTATCATGCAACTTCTAAACTCCGTCATGCCAATGCCATGCTCGCTCTAGTGCAGCAGGATGTCATACCCGTCCTTGGTGATGCGCACCTCGTCGGCGCCGAATCCATACTTTCTGCGGATAAGCTCAAAGATGATGAGGCCAGCACTCGTGCTCGGCACTTGGCGGATCGCGTTCCACCAAAAGCCCCGATACAGCCAGCGACTCAGAGACACGCCGTCCGCGGCGGCCTCGGCGGCGCAGCCAGCCAGCGTTTCCTGGTAAGCCCGGTAGTACGCACGCATCATGCGGAACCGCGGTGCTCTGCTGATGCCGCTGCTGTTGTCCGGGCGCGCGGCGGCGGCGGCGGCGGACGCGCGATAACGCTCCGCCTTGGCGTCGAGCTCCTCAAGGTGATCCCAGTGCTTGACTTGAAAGTGCGTGAGGGGGTGCAGCAAGACCTGCTGCGTGAACGAGGCGCTGATGCCGGCCGCGAGGAGAAACATGGGCTCGATGGCGTAGTGCGGCCGGATAATGGTCGTCGCATCCTCGTCGCCGCCAGACGCAGCAGCGGGGCGTTTTGTAGCGAGCAGGTCGACAATGTCCTTGCCAAGGCCGCCATAGTACCACGTTACGAAGCGGTAGTAGCCCTGCGCCTTGACGTACTCGAAGACGCTGAAGAAGACGGCCGACCCCATGCTGTCCTTGGCAAAGGACAGGCCCCAGCCCGCAAAGATGCCGCGGAGGCCAATCTCGCGCAGCTTCTCGGCGCCGAAGCGCCACATGCTCTGGGGCTTGCCGCTGCCGTCGCTGCGCATCAAGTCCTTGTGGTCGTAGCGCGCCTGCAGCGCGTCCAGGGGCGCCGCGACCACGCTCTGCAGAGCGCCCGCGAGGAAGCCCGCGGTAAAGGTGCTGCCCGGCGGCGGCGGCGGGTACGCGCGCTTGGTCGCCTTGCCGCTGCCCTCGTGCAGCTGGCCGAGTATGTGCAGGTAGCTCGTGTACAGCACGGCGCCGACGCCGACGTTGGCAATCAGCGGCGGCAGGATCTGGTGCGGGATGATGCCCCAGCCCTCGTGCCGAATGGCCGACGTGAGCACGCCGGGCGTGGTGCCGCGCGCCCACAGCCACGACTGCTGGAGCAGCGTCCGCCACCGCGAGCTGCTGCTACTGCCGCTCGCGGCCGCGGCCGCCGTTGCAGCGCGCATCAGGGCCTCGGTGTGCGCATTGTGAATCGTCCGCGCGTAGGCGAGGTAGT
>JAPFSE010000325.1:0-16618 GCA_030777785.1 Beauveria caledonica | reverse complement strand
TATTATAATAACGCCTAAGGATAGTAAAAAAAAAGGTATAAATTCTAAAATTTATATTAAGACTTTATAAAAAGGTCTTCTACCTATTTATAAAGATTAGTGTTATTTCTAGTAAGATAATATAAGAATTTACACTTTATATAAGAGCATAAACTAACTTCATAGTAATACAATTAAGGTAATTAACTAGCTAGCTAAGAGCTTAGATCTTAACCTAATTGAGTATATATGGCTAATTTTAAAAAGTAAATTATTTAAATTATACCTTAATCTTTATAAATTCTAGACTAATATTGAGAATATTAGAAAGTTTAAAGTTTGCCTAGCTAAGGCGTGGGCAGCGATTAATAACAGCCACATTATATTAATTTTAGAGTTAGGGCCGCGTAGGCTTAAAGCGGTGGCAGATGCACGGGGTTTTTATACGAAGTATTAATCTCTAGTCATTTCCCTTTCTAAAAATCTAGTTACCTCGAATTTATATGTAGAATTGCGTGTTTTGGAAGTACTTTTATTTATTGCGTTAGTCGTCAAAAAGTCGTGATTGGCCTACCCACAACTAATTTTTTGTTGGGTGCTGTACCTAGGTAGGCAGGCACCAGCGCATATTGCAGCGTACAGGTGCCACTACTAACAGGCCCAGCGAAGCTCGCACAATGCTGGGTGCAAAATGCTCCTTCAATACTAAACGCCACTTGGTTGTAATTTGCAGAATATAGCTCCGTCGGGCGAATGAAAGCAAGTCTATAGTCCGCTCTCGAATTGCATACGGGCCGCTGCTTGGCTCTGCACAACTGCCGCCAGCAAGGCTCATATATGTCCCTCTACAGGTCGCGACTTCCACCCATGCCTGATGGAACGATGCAACCATCCCCTGTACTAAATAATATATCTTAGACAATGGCAATGATATACCTGAGGAATCATCGAAATGGCAACCAACAACTTTTCATTCTTTACGGCAAGTTTACACGTAGCGTGGCCATCCGCAGAATACTGACAAAAAGCAGCTCCCTGCTGTAGTAGTGTGTACGTGCATAGTCCCGCATGACTATGCCGTCCTCAAGGCACACAAACACTACGATAATGCGTATCCTCGCAAATTCAATGATGCAATAGCCGCATCGGAGACTCTCGATAAGGAGGTGAGTGATGTGTAGCTCGACACTGCTGTCACGGCCCCTATTCCATGCTAATCTCTCTGTGGCGGGCTGCAGACCAAAGCCCGGGTCCTTCGCGCCCAAGGTGCATCGGACAATAGCTTCGAGACCCTGGGTTACTTTGCTGCCGCGGTAGTCGCTGGCAATTTTCCAGGCTGGGAGAATTCGTCGCTCAACTTTCTCAGCATCGGCTACCTGATTACCCGTCTCGCCTACGTGGTGACGTATATCAAACTTCAGTATAATCGCACGTATTATATTCTGCGCAGTATTCTGTGGGAGATTGCATTTTGCTTTGCCTCTGCGCTTTGGATTGAAGCTGGATTGAAGATGATGAAAGCATGACCTCGAATTGGTGTTGATGTATTTTTCCAAGTGTCTTGTAAGCGGCCAAGTGCCAACGGCTCTCAATGCGTATGATCCTTTGTAGATTCAACAGCCAAAATGAATTTGCTTGTCATAGAGAAGAAGAAAAGTAAAATAGAATTTTTCATCATATGTTTCTGTGCTCTCACTCTATGCGGCATCGCGCATCTCTTTTGGCTGGCTGAGATGTCTATGTGGGGCCCAAGTTGGAAACCTCACAGGGGGCTCGTCACACCAACAGTCTTGCAGCAAACACGACGCGCACATCGTAGACGCCAATGGACTCATCTTAGCAGCCAATGCCGCGAATCCCGCCCTGGCTTTTTCGGCAGGCCAAAAAACACTCGCCCCATGCTGCCACGCTGCTTCTTGCTTGCAAAAGCTTGCCTCTTGCGCTCAACGAGCTGCGCTGGATCAGAGAATATGTCGACCTAAACACCAAGCCTGCGCAGCGAGAGCAGCGCTTACATGCGCTCTGCCGCCAAAGGGGCCAGGGCATCCCCCTTCAGTACGTCTTGAAGTCGCAGCCCTTTGGCCCTTTGGACATCAAGTGCAAACCTGGGGTTCTCATTCCGCGGCCGGAAACGGAAGCGTATACCTATCATCTCGCGAATGAGGTGAAGCGCCTCAGATGCCAGAATGGCCTACAAGAACTGAGGGTTCTGGACCTGTGTACTGGCACAGGCTGCATACCCTTATTAATATTCTCTCTGCTTCGAGAATCGTTCAAGTCCCTGCAAGTACAAGGTGTTGATGTCTCTGCAAAAGCCGTCAAGTTGGCCCGCGAGAATCTGGCTGCGAATACAATTCTGGGACACTTGAATATTGCCTCTGGCCAACAGCAAGTGCAAATCACTCAGAGCGACATCTTTAGTGACTCGGAGATGGAGAATATACTCTCTACAAAATGGGACGTCCTGACGTCGAATCCGCCCTATATTTCCCTCGACGTTTGGAACAGCGGCCGAGGCCAGATGGGCCATTCCGTTCGCAAGTTTGAGCCTGCGTTAGCACTGGTGCCTGGCGCGCATCTCAAGCCGCCACCGGGGTGGCAAAGTTCAGACGTCTTTTACGCTAGGCTGCTCGACGTTGCCTACCACGTTAAGCCGAAGCTGCTGCTCCTGGAAATCGGCGACGAACCGCAGGCCCTGCGCGTGGTGAGGAATTACCTGACTCACCCGCTCGCCAGCTTGTCCTCCGTTGAGATCTGGCGCGATACACCAGATGTGCAAGAAGAGTCGAGTTGCAAGCTTATCCATGTGGCCTGTCGCAAAGGTCTGGACTATTCCGTGCCGATAAAGGGAAGTGGCAATATTCGGTCGATACTAGTCAGAAGCCTTGACGCTGCGGCTTTTTGATGGCACTGGTACGCCAGGAGCATGTATACATCAAGTACAGCGAACAGAAACGCAGTCACCGGCAGAACATCAATTGTCGAAAATAGGGCCAGATCCTAGATCAGATGGAGATTCTCGTATGTTCATGTAATAATATTTTCGCACCATGTATAGTCCATCCTGCGCTGTTCCATGATGCATTGCTCCGGGGGCCGATACAAAGTCCGCCGTAAGTGAGTCACGTGAACATCATGTAATTTTGAGCATGCGCCGCCCCCATACCTACATGACTGGAGCGTTCTTTCATACGGGAGTAACCTCCATCGCCAATTACATTTAGCCACTGATCGCTTGACTTGTCAACAGGTGGATGTTTGTCATCCATAAGAGTCTTCCCTGAGCCGTCCAACAATTGACTCGCGTAGCTCATGAGGTAGCTTCAACCGCAACAAGTCCACCCATCATCTGGCCGGTGGTTCCGCAAACTGCGCAACATCAACCACCAAAATGTCACGCTTTCTACGACAAACAGGCCAGCTGACGCGGCTCTTGAGAGTCTCCCAGCAGGCCAGCCTTCAGCGAGGTGTGCGTCTATCGCTTTCTCGAGCCACCGCTACCCCAATCTTGCGAAACAGCCACGCCAACCAAATCCGATGTTTTGCCTCCAAACCTCCGCAACAGGACGGGAATGAAAATCCAGAAAAGGACACCGACGCAAAGTCGAACGAGCAGCACAAGGCAGATATCCAGGAAGATGGTGCCAAAGAGGAGGGGCATCGGCAATTTCCCTTGCCAACCGGCTGGATTTACTTGTCCAAAGAGGAAATCAAGCAAATGCAAGTCTTCTATGAAGTGATTCCGGAATCTCAAAGGGCATCCTTGGACGAAATCCTCAAGGGCATTCAAGAGACTGGAGCGCCGGCTGAAATCCGAGATATTCTTGCCAAGCTAAGAAAAGGCCCTGGCAACTTGTCCATCATGGACAAGGGCCGCCTGATGCGCAGCGTTTTCGCCATGGCTGAGCGACTCGCCGCATGGGAAGTTGAGAGGGAAAACAAGCAGAAGAATCAATTCACGCAGAACAAGGTCGGTGAAGATTGGCCACATCATGGCAGCAACCAAAGCCAGAACCAAAGCCAGAACCAAAATCAAGGACGGCCTAGCGATGACAACAGCAAGACAATCAACGTCCGAATCAGCCTGATGCAAACCGTTCTCCTCCTCGGCATTATTCTGTACTCGCTAGATTCTTTCGGCGGCTCCATGTCCCAGAAGCAAATCACTTGGCAAGAGATGCGCCAGGCATTCCTCGACAAGGGTCTCGTCCAGAAACTGGTTGTCGTCAATGGATCTCAAGTTCGTGTAGAGCTCCATCCCACCGCTGATCAAGGCGACGATCGGAGACAATATGTCTTTTCAATCGGCTCTGTCGAATCTTTTGAGAGAAAATTGGAAGAGGCCCAGGATCAGCTCGGCGTCCCCCAAAATGAGCGCATACCTGTCAGCTACGAGGCTGGCGGCAGCACGATAGGCAACATCCTCCTGGCCTTTGGTCCTACGCTACTGTTCATTGGGTTGATTATGTACACGCAACGTTCAATGGGAGGACGTGGTGGCGCTGGTGGCATGTTTAACTTTGGCAAGAGCAAGGCTAAGAAATTCAACGCCGAAAGCGCTGTCAAGGTCAAGTTTGCCGACGTCGCCGGTCTTGAGGAGGCCAAGGTGGAGATTATGGAGTTTGTCAGCTTCTTGAAGCAACCTGAGAAGTTTGAGAAGCTTGGTGCCAAGATCCCTCGCGGCGCGATTCTTGCGGGTCCTCCCGGTACTGGTAAGACTCTGCTTGCCAAGGCCACTGCTGGTGAGTCTGGTGTGCCGTTCTTCAGCGTCAGCGGGTCTGAATTTGTCGAAATGTTTGTCGGTGTCGGTCCTTCGCGCGTTCGCGACCTCTTTGCTGAAGGCCGCAAAAACGCTCCCTGTATCATCTTCATCGACGAGATTGACGCCATCGGTCGAGCCAGACAGGATAGCGGCAAGGGCTTTGGAGGCAACGACGAACGTGAGGCTACTCTGAACCAGATTTTGACGGAAATGGACGGTTTCAACACGAGAGAGCAGGTCGTTGTTCTTGCGGGTACCAACCGTGCTGATGTTTTGGACAAGGCGCTGATGCGCCCCGGCCGATTCGACAGGCACATCTATGTCGACCGCCCTACCATGAGCGGCCGTCAGGAAATCTTCAGAGTTTACCTCAAGAAGATTGTGACGAGTGAAGACATTGATCACCTGGTCGGACGCCTCTCTACGCTTACGCCTGGCTTCTCTGGTGCTGACATCTCCAACGTGGTAAACGAGGCTGCCCTGATTGCTGCCCGTGCCAACGCCGACGAGGTCAAGATGGAGCACTTTGAGCGTGCCATCGAACGTGTGATTGGTGGTCTTGAGCGCAAGTCCTTGGTGCTGAAGCCTCTCGAGAAGAGGACTGTTGCCTACCACGAGGCCGGCCACGCCATCTGCGGTTGGTTCCTGGAACATGCCGATCCCCTGCTCAAGGTCTCCATCATCCCCCGTGGACAGGGCGCTCTGGGATATGCCCAGTACCTGCCTCAGGATGCCTACCTTATGAGCACAAATCAGCTCATGGACCGCATGGCCATGACCATGGGCGGACGTGTGTCTGAGGAGCTGCACTTTCCTACTGTTACGACCGGAGCCAGTGATGACTTCAAAAAGGTGAGCCAGATGGCTCGCAGTATGGTCACACAGTGGGGCATGTCCGACGTTGTCGGGCCGGTCCATTTCGACAACGACCCGAACCGCATGCACAAGCCTTTTGCCGAATCTACGGCTCAACAGATTGACCAGGAAGTGCAC
The DNA here is from genome assembly GCA_030777785.1 of Beauveria caledonica. NCBI lineage: Eukaryota > Fungi > Ascomycota > Sordariomycetes > Hypocreales > Cordycipitaceae > Beauveria > Beauveria caledonica. The sequence goes on along the minus strand of JAPFSE010000325.1, from coordinate 10,884 downwards.
AGAATCGTCGAGGAAGCCTACAAGCGGTGTAAGGATCTTTTGACAGAGAAGAAGAGAGAGGTTGGCCTGATTGCACAGGAGCTTCTCAAGAAGGAGGCACTTGTGCGTGACGACATGGTGCGCATCCTGGGCAAGCGTCCGTTTGAGGATAATGAGGACTTTGAGAAATACTTTGGTGCCAGCAAGGAGGAGAGCGCGCCGCCGCCGTTTCCTGGCGAAGGCGAGACGCCTGCGCCCGGCGACTCCCCACAACCCTCGCCGGCTTTCAAGGAGCTGTCGAGATCGGAGCAGAACAGATTATAAAAGGCTGCTGCATCCTGTTGATTGCATGGCTACCAACCGGTGTTGGGAAACTTGGATGTGAAGGGCTGTGCTCCTTGGGTCTAAGATGCTCTCAACTCTACAAAAAAGGCAGGGACATTCTATGGTAAACCGAAAGTCCACATCTCTTGTATTTATTTGGGCGTTTACGTCTTGGTGGTCGCGTCAACTGCTCATTTCTTTGTACCTGTACTACTACTAAGGCTAGATATAAGACTTTGTCTACAATACGTCTCGACTATACCCATCCACGGATTCAGCTCCGCACAATGCCAAAGTGAGGCACAAGTAAGACATTGGGCGCATCTGCATGACCGAGAGCGTTGACGGTTTAACGTCAGTTTCCACGCGGGAAGCAGCCAAGCAGCCTTGGAACCCAACGCAACGATGTCGCAACCAATCGATCAGCCAGGCGAGCTTGCATTTCTGCACAAGGCTGCGTGCCAAGAGAAGCTGCCAACAACTCTAGCGCGCCACAGCCAAGTTTTGGTCGATCTTGGGCGAATTGCTGCGATTGTGAATCACTGAGTACGAATACTGGACTAGTAGAGAAGGGACGCCGATTTATAACAACCAAGCTCGTCGCCATTTGTGATTAGCGCCTCAACCGATTCCAAAAGGACAAACAAGCAATGCATGGCATGACCAATTCCTTTTTACAATTGCATGTTTGGATTTGTCGATTACGAGAAACAAAGCTAAAGCTCGTTGGCGCCATTTAGCTCCGAGCGAGTGACGTCTTACAAGCTAAGCCCCTCCCCCCCCCCAAGGTGAGGCCGTGAACATGTTGACGCATCGCCGGATGCGTTTTTCACCGGTCAGAAAACAGTTACGGAAGGAGCTTTCGCCCATGTCTGAGATTTGATGCTCCCAATCTACAGCGTGGCACGTGCATGGCATGACGCCTTGTTATAGACGGGCGGGAGGGCGGCTGGCTGGCTGACACCCCCCGCCCTCTTCCCAAACTTCGACCGCGTCATACATTGGCATCATGAATTTTCATTTCCGTGTCCCTTGATTTTCCCCCCCTCATTCCTCTTTTTACATAGAAGCTAGATCCCTACCGTCAAGAAATGTACAAGGCAAAGGCTGCAGAGGCGGCCGCGGACTCGCCGACTGCTTCCGCGGGCCACCTCGAGCCGTTGTCGTCGTCGACGGTGACGGACCTGTCGAGCCTGCGCGGGCTGTCGCTGTATCAGCGCAAGTGCGCCCTCATCAACCGGGAGATTGACGCGTACGGCATGGGCCGGTACCAATGGTGCGTGTGGGCGCTGTGCGGCTGCGGCTACTTCATCGATCTGCTCTGGGCGCAGGCGTTTGGCCTGGTCTTGAGCCCGCTGCAGCAGGAGCTGGGCTTTGGCAACCATGAGTCGGGCAATATTGCCACGAGCTTCAACGCGGGCCTCACTGCCGGTGCGTTTTTCTGGGGCTTCATGGCGGATATCATTGGTATGTTTCTTCTTGTTCCTCTTGTCGTGGATCACGCCCGCTGCGTCCACTTACATGCCATGTCTTGGGCTAATCAAACGTTGGGGTGAGGCATACAGGCCGCCGATGGGCATTCAACTTGACGTGCCTGGTATCTTCCGTTTTTGGCCTCTGCCTTGGCGCCTCGGAGAGCTACACGACGTTTCTCGTCCTCACGGCCTTTGTGGGCTTTGGCGTCGGCGGCAACATCCCCGTCGACTCGGCCATTTTTCTCGAGTTTGTGCCGCACAACCGGCGCTTCCTGCTGGCCTGCCTGTCGGTCTTCCAGCCGCTCAGCGTCATCGTCTCGAGCGCCATTGCCTTTGGCTTCATCCCAAACTACTCGTGCTCGCCCAACTTTTCCGAGGCCAACCCGCTGCCCTCGTGTCGCGGGGTCGCGGCCGGCACGGCCTGCTGCTCGCGGAGCGCCAACCAGGGCTGGCGCTACCTGCTCTTCACGACGGGCGGACTCTCGTTGGCCGTGTTTGTGCTCCGCTTCCTCGTCTTTTCGTTTCGGGAGACGCCCAAGTTTCTCGTGTGCACGGGCCGCGACGACGAGGCGATTGCGACGATGCGCCACATGACGGGCGGCAAGGCGAGCAGCTGCCGCATCACGGCCGAGGTGTTTGAGTCGCTCGAGCGCGAATACGAGACGGAACTCAGCAGTAGCCGGAGCTCGCAGTCGGGCGAGCTGCTCCAGCAGCCGGGCGTTCATCGTCGTGGTCGTTGCCGCGGTGCGTACGCCAAGGTCGCGGGCAAGCTGTCGGCGTACAGGGTCTTTTTCAGCAGCTGGGGCATGGCGCGGCTGACCATTCTGGTCTGGCTGACGTACGCCATGGACTTTTCCGGCTTCACCGTCGCGGGCTTTTACCTGCCGCGGATCCTCGCCATCAAGAACGGCGCCGCCCACGTGAGCCTCAAGTTCACGTACGCCGCCTACATTTACACGTACGCGCCCGGCATCCTCGGCGTCTTTGCCGGCGCCCTCATGTACCACGTGCCCGCGATCGGCCGCAAGTGGACCATGGTGTTTTCGTCGGCCCTCATGGGCACGTCGATTTTCCTGCTGGCGACGGTCGATTCGGTGGCGAAGCGCGAGGGCCTGTTTACTCTCGAATACTTTTTCCAGTCCATGTTCAACGCCGTCCTGTACGGCTGGACGCCGGAAGCGTTCCCTGTGGCGATCCGGGGCTTTGCGTGCGGCGTCGCGGGGTTTTGGGGCAGGCTGTTTGGCATCGTCAGCCCGCTGATTGCGCAGAGCTTGTACGGCAGGGCGACAGAGGGCGGCAGCGGAGACGTCAATGCTGTCTTGTACTTGGCTGGCGGCATCACGCTGGGTTGCGTGCTCAGCACGGCGTTGCTGCCGAGTGAGCTGATGGAGTCGGATGATGAAGGTCAGCGATCAGCCTAAGGTATCATGTAAACGAAAAGATGTATATTATCAGATATCATTGCATTTATTGTCATGGCATAGAGTCTGTGGTGTAAGCCACCACGTACATGGGAAACAAGCGTCATGAGGGCTTTGGACTCTGAACATTTTGAGCATACATATCTACTTGTCACATGGCGATTACGTTTCTGATGGATGCCAAGTGACAATGGACCTGCTAGCCAGCCGTATCACAGTGGCGAGCGTCACTAAGCATGGCGCAGGAAGATCGCACCTTCTCGGCATAAGAATAAAAGAAAAATCAGTCGGTCATATGGTCACGTACGGCCATAGCTGAGTGAATAGTCTAGATCCTGTCAAGATCTTTCGTATAGTCTAATGCCTCTCGAAATTAGGTAACTATTACTAGTTTTTTAGTATAGTATGCCTCTATTTTTAGTAATATTTTAACTAACTAGCTTACCACTTAGCTATTATTTAAGCTTACTAATTTTTTTAGAAGTAATATAATTAACTATATATTAGCCTCAATGAAAGGTCTTTTTACTATATTCACACATTCACTGCTTATGCCCAGATACTTAAAGACACTTGATGAATCTCGCAGTCCATAAGCTATCTATTCTATCCATAGCAAACACTCGTGGCTGCGGATGGATTGATTCATCAGCCTCTACTGACTGAGTAGGCACCATGCTGACAATATCCTTTTTCCATCACTTCCACCATCATTCGACAGATGCACGCAAATTCAAATTTCATCACTAATGCTTAACTCTTAATAGTACCCACGACATCAGCCGATAACCAACCGTAATGGCAATGACAATTCCGATATCTCTGCCAAATCGTCCGCCCTCCTTGTATCCGTACAAATCCAAGATGGCTTCACCACTGATGTGACATTGGTCTGCGACGGCTGAGCCGTATATGCAGTGGCATCCTTTACCGCAATCGTAGACTGCCCCGACAAGTTGACTGCTCATCAGCCCCTGGAATGAATAAGCAAGATAATTCCAATAGTGGAATGCATATTTGTAAAAACGATTCAGCTCAGAAGATGGTATGAGAAATCCTTGTGTACAGAGCCAAAGACTGTTTAGAAATGAGGCCAAGGCGATGGAAAACATGAAGTTTGGGAACACAGATACCACAAAGACTATGAGTGCCTCGGCAGCAAAGGAGGTGAGAAAGATCCACAAGTACCAGGTCCAGAAGGCTACTAATGTAGAAGATAGATTTGATAGCCAATAGCAGACAATGGCGAACAGGAAGCTCAGAAGCAGCGTGTACGGTATGCTGACCACAAAGTTGGCCACCAAGAACTCCGTAGGACCATACAAGCCGTTGCGAAAGTCTAGTACAAACTGGTCATGGTCTTCGATAAATGCCGGCGCGTAAATAATTGCCGAGAGGGAAATAAAGCACGGGATAAAGCAAAGCTCGCTGAGCAGTGCCTGTATGGATTCTTGGTTGTGATCCAAGTGTAGCCACACGGTTCCTGTCAGCAACGCAAATGATATTGAGAATAGCAAACGAATCCCGTAAGCCATCGGGTCACGATGTGACTTGATCAAGTTCCGTACAATCAGGATCCACGCTCGCTGATACAGGCTTGGCCGATGGCTTGCCTCGATGACCAAAGATTCTGTTACAGACTCAGCACGCAATACCGCTTCGTGCAGTTCCTTGGCAGCGGCAGAGTTCGCCCAGGAAGATTGAAGCTCATCGAGCCGACGATTGACGACTGCTCTATCTTGGGCAAAGTCAATATTGATCAACCCGAGGACGAACTCGGGTATATTCATCGCCGTTGGTATATCAACGCCGAGCTTTTGATAGTACCCAGCCACTTTCTCCACAGCACCAAAGTAGTGTGGTTTGCCAGCGGACAGCACCAGTAGCTTTTGAAAAAGGTTGAAAGTGGCCGCGGATGGCTGATGAATGGAGCATATTATGATAAGCCTCTGCCGTCTTGCCAATGTTTGCAAGCAGCGCACCACCTCGAAACTCGCGGCAGAGTCAAGGCCCGAGGTAGGCTCGTCGAGGAACAGTACTTTGGGTGATGCTACCAACTGCCTCGCGATCATGACGCGACGTTTTTGGCCATCGGATATACCTTGATGGATGGGAGTTCCAACCACTGTGTTCTTCTGCTCAACTAGACCAAAAGACTGGAGCAGTGTGTTTATCCGGCGCATAGCTTCTTTCTTTGGTGTTGACCTAGCCCACAGTTAGTTTTTCAACACTGTAATAAATGCGGATTCAGCCTTGAGTGAGACGTGCAAAGGCGACTTACTTGGCCAGGCGTAGATTCGTAAGGAGACTCTCTGCAACACTCAATCCACCTGTCAGCACCTCGCGCTGCTCCACAAAGGCACTAATATGGCGAAAATTGGTCTGTGACAAGGCGCGACCATTAACGAGAACGCTGCCTTGCATACTGATAGCGTTGGTTGGCCGACGAGCCAGGACGTTCAACAAGGTTGTTTTGCCGCTGCCTGAAGGCCCAATCAACGCACAGCATTCTCCTTTTCGGTCAAGTCAGCACCTTGTTCCGTTATAGCAGAGCGCTCACACTGTTTGCTACACTGACCGGCCTGCACAGACCCTTCCACACGGTGCAGAAGGACTTTGGGCTGCCGAGTTTTCCGTTCTCGGACAGTGACGGTAACGTCGCGCCACGACACACTATGAACGGTGTTGTTTGCCAAAAGCTCTTCAGCAGGCAAGCCTTGTTCCACGTCCATGGTGAAGCGAAACCCTGCGCGGAAATTGGCGCGGATAGGTCGGTTTAGGCCGGCCACTGCCGGTTGACAAAGGGGCTTTCGTGCTTTAGTACTTGTCAATCAGTCCACGGTGTCTGAAGTAGGCTGTGATTCCTCCCTTGCACACCGTGACAAAAGAAAATTCCTTGTGTATCGTGTCTCGCGGTATGCACATGTCTCACATATACCTTGGTCAGTTCCCGTTTTCATTACGAGGGGTAGTTGATAGGTGGGCATGGATCCTACGGGAGCATGATTTTCAGTAGTTGCCTTCCCGCCATATTTTCCACTAGTTATTAACGTTAGTTTGTCCTCGATCCTTCATTAGTATAGCACAGATGTACAATATTCATGGATACTGTGATGGGGCTTTTTTGATTGGTGGATGCCATATTTTTATTTGCCCTTGCCCAACCAGCTTGTGTGATGTCGAGGGCTATCAGTTGGCGGTTATGTGCTTCTGCCGTCGGGCCGTGTTCACTCGCTCGGACCGCAGTAGCTGATCAGATCTAAGTGTAGTGGGCTTAGCTACACTCGGACCCCTGAAGGATCGGGCCGAGAATAGCAGACGTCGGACGAGCGAGCGAATCAGAAAAATAGAGATTAGCAGTGAGGGCGAGGGCAACATCCTCTAGCACCACCACATGTAAAGCCGATTAGAAGCTCTTGTTAATGCCGAAGCCATCAGGATGGATCGAGTTTGTCTAGATTGAGTTGATTGATTGATTGATTGACGTGAGTTCGTTTCTTTGAGGGCGACCTAGGCATCAAGTCTTGCTGCCATGACAATCTACGGTGGCAAGCTGGCCATTTATTTTGACAGCGTTCGACTTTCGTAACAATCTAGACAGAAAACATCTCCGCTGAACAAGGCAGCGGCCGTCGATTTTAGATTTACCATGTCATCTAAGTCGAGTAGATTTTCCTGTATATACATGCGAAAACGCTCCAAGGCGCGAGAAAATCGTTCATGATGCCAGCGAGAAGTAGATCATCCAAGAGTAGCGGAAGTGTTAGTCGCGCCCAGACTGCCATATACATGAGTTGTACCGCTGACCTTCCAGTCCCTCTAGGATATCTGATGATGCCCAGCTGTTGAAGAACAGCAACAATCAGTTTCTGCACAATGATTCCAAAGGGTTGGAGGACGAAGAAGGCCATGGTACGTCCAATGGCCCAAGTGCAACCAGTTACTGCCAGTGTTCCCGCAGTATGCATTATACCTGATAGTATAAACACCGGGAAGATATAGGCCGCTGGATGATTCCGATACTTGGCTGGCAAAACTTCTTTTCCGCAAGACAGAAGCCCAGTGCGGAATAAATCCTGCCAAAATTCACCCCAAAACCCTGTCATGATAATGATGTAAGCAGCCATGCAAAACTTCTGGGCCGGGCTCATTATTACCTGGCAACCCACTCCTCAAAATAGAATTCCGAGAGCCCCATAGTGAAGGAAACGTCAATCCATTCTCTGACAGTCCCAAAAGTTGGTGAAATATCGATAGTAAAGCCAAAGATGAGTGAAGTATTGTCATACTGGTGCCGAGTACTGACAAACAGCCAAAATATTGCAAAATTCTGCATCTAGATACCAAATTCTGCCTTGATAAAACATCGTTCGCTTCTTCGAAGAGCGTCTGGTAGCTCAGATCGATCCATAGGTAGCCGCCAATCAATTTGAGAACGTGTTTTCTCACAAAGGTGAGCTTGTCTGCTGACTGACGGGGTTCGCTTACGTTCTGTTTCGGTCGTGGGCCGTCGTGCCATTCCATACCGACAAGGCGGAAGTTTGTTACCAAGTCAAGCGCCCAGAACAATCTGTCCCAGCTGAAGCGGGCTGGTATATCCGAAGAGTCTATCGTGGGTTCCTTGGGACACTTGGAGACTTTGTCGGTGAAGCGGGAGCACTGGCAATGCCTCCGGCACGCGATTGATCCCTGGCAGAACATGATGCTCGTGGCCCAAATAATATACCACGCTGACAAGATTCCGGTGGTGTAGTCGATAACCATATTGACCTGACGTGAGAAACACACAGTGTTCCAACAAAAAACAACGGTAACAAATACTGCGAAGCAGCGGAATATGAGATTGTGCCGCAGCCAGCAAGGGCCAACTAACATGGCAACCAAAGCCAATGGGCTAAGAAGAAGTGCAGAAATAGAGTCCATCAAGTTTTTTCGGCAACTATTGGACAAATGATGCTGCGAATTATTGTAGCAAAATCTTCAAATCGACTTGTATTAGCTAGAGGGGCTTCCTGCGATGAATTGTGACAGTGTTACTGTGGAAGGGAGCCTCGGAGGAAGCTGTCGAGCTACATTGTGATGTATTCCTTTCTTACATATGAAGGGGGTGTCACTAGTCTTCAAAAGGAGTATTTGCTCCGGAGAAAAATTGGCCGAGACACACATCAGTCTGCTGAAAAGTGAAACACCACCTGTCGAATATGCGGGGATTACCTCTACCACGTACTTATGTCTTGGGCCAGCAATTTTTAGCGAGACTGTTTGAATAACTCACGAAACATTGGAGGGAAGTTAAATTCCGCTGTGGGTAGGTATGAAGAGGCTTGTGACCGCCGGTATAGAGCTAAACAAGAGACAAGGCCCTGATCTGCTATACAGCTAGTCAACTGAAATGGCAGTATTCGACGGTACACCTCTAGAGCAAAAAACAGTTACTAAAATGCGGGCAATCATAAAGTTGATGATAAAACTCGCAGAATTGGTCCAGAAGTCATCATCACTTCTTCAAAATAGCTAGGATATTAAACCTTGGAATTGTTGTCGTCTTTTTTATATCTAGCCATGTTGAAGAATTATGAGAATTGCTAGACTTTTTGTAAGGTTGTATTAAATAGTTTCGGGCAATCTCATACATCCTAACAGTATCATACCGTTCTAGAGAATTAAATTATGAAATGTTAGTTCTAAGTAGAGGTTCAAGTGACTCGCTTGCGTGTCTAACCGATATTCTTATCATTCTTGTGAGCCTATTCTAGAATATTGGCATCCAAACAATGTCCTCATAGTCAACATTCGTTTCTATTGACTCCAGTCTGGGAGATTTACTGGAAAATATCTTGTCCCACATAGTCGTCTGTTTGCCGTAGTTGAAACTCTTCCTCCACCCAAATCGATGATGCAGGTCATGATCTTCTATTGCCAACTCAGCGTCACAAAGGCGTAGGAGCCATGATATCGGCGACGGCACGATGACGTGAACGCGAATGCCGCTGTGCCCGATGACTTCCGAAAACGCGATATACTCAGAGCAGATCCACCACTCATAGAATCCGAGTGGAAGGCCAACACCCCAAAAGGTGGCGAATGTTAACAGAGGAATAATAACCAGTTCAGTGACCTCTTGTTCGTCGTCGGCCCATCCAGACATGGCAGCAGTAGGGTGCTTACTCAGGTGGTGGGTGCGGTGATACTTCCACAGAAATGGGATCTCGTGGCAGGCGCGGTGATAAATGTAGAACCACAAGTCCAGAGTGATGCCGTAAAGGCACAGTTTGATGAAAAAAACAGGCCAACAAGATACATCAGTCATGGCTTCCAGTGGGGAGGTATCCGAGTCATATGTGAGAAAGACTGCAAGTGCGAGGCGAAAGAATGCTGTCTTGGGCGGGCCAAGGAGGACTTTTCTTGCGCCTGTATTAGGGATGCCATCGCGAGCGTGCACATCTCCATCTAAGCAGCCATATTTATGGATAAGGCGACGTAGTAAGAGCATCTCTCGAACAGCAGTAATGAGATAGGCCCAACCATACAGGAGAAATGAAGTGAATTTTCCAACCGTGCGTCCCGTCAGGCTAGAATATGCTTGATGTAGAGCCAATGGCACAGTAGCATAGAAGATGATGAATAAATGTTGAGATAGCGGGGCCATGTAAGGCATCTTGTCGGTTTTCAAGTGAACGGGAAGCGCTTTCCATGGGAGGATGGGGTAGAATCTATTCCAGTCAATGAGTAATTGGTACAAGTTCCACTGACTTGTATCCTGTAAAGTCCAATCAGAGGTCATGGAGTGTGAATTATGTTCTTTAGCCCAGCCCATTTCTATTACTCTTGGGTTCTCTGAGAACTTTCCGCTCTTTGGTTACTGTGCTTTCCTAAGCGGCCAGGATACAGTGAGGGCGATGGTGTCGGCTGGTGGATGTTGATGTAATATAGAGACAAGGGCTTAGCTTTACCACCGCAAAGTATACATGTAAACGAGTCCCAGCCACCAAGAGCTTACTATAACTTGAAAGGGGTCTCTAAAACACGGTGGCCCATTCCAAAGCTTCCCAGATCAGCATTCGTTGTGAGACTCGTCTCTGATTTGCCCTGATTTTTTATTTGCTCATTCCATGCCCATCTCATTACAGCCGCCGCTGGGCTCATCAACGCCTCCGATCTATCGGTCTAGAACGGTCTGTCTTCAAAGACGTGGTCGATCTAGCTCTGACAGGCAAAGCAGATATCTTGTCTCCACCTGTATCTGCGGGTGGGGGTCAAGGCTCGAAACCATGCACATTTGGGCCAAGTCGCGTCGATGTGCTACATATCAGACCTCAACTTGGTGGATGTCCATAATTTTCAAGTTCAGTGGAGTGGATGTTATTATCTCTACTAGTTAAGATAATCACTATAAGATCCTTACACTTTAAACTATATAATATAATATATATGTTAAGGCTTAGAATATATACTACGTAGTAAATCTACTACTCTATAATATAGATATTCTCTATATAGGTATCGTTATTAGTCGCAAATATGCGTAAAGTAACTAACCTAGTCCAAGTCGTCGATTCGCCAGAAGGCGAGTATACACCTCGTCAGTAAGCGACGACCAAGTAAAACTCATCTATAGTAAACTCTAGAAAAAATAAAGAAAAAATAAAGAAAAAATGAAAAAAATAAAAATAAAAAAAATAAAA
>JAPFSE010000324.1:0-20641 GCA_030777785.1 Beauveria caledonica | reverse complement strand
GGCGGCGGCGGCGGCGGCATCATGCCTCGAGGCGTCAATTCGTTGATGTTGTTGGTAGCCTGAGAGCTCTCAAAAACTAGGGCAAAAAAAGAATATAGGCTTGTTCTGACCCATGTACGATCCCCTGTAAATTTATATGGAGACCTTACATAGGTGTTCCAAATCAAGTATAGTCTACGTGGCAAGATTCAAATCTTACGTTGCAAAATTCGGGGCTCTAACTAGTTATCCCTTTCTTGACGTTTGTGGACATAAGATGACAGGTCGACGGCCGACCCTCAGTCAGTTGACTAGCCTCGCTCGCAGCCATCAAGAATCGATGCCCATGGCGTTGTTCATTACAGCGCCCTCGATGCTCAACTTGTCGTTCAGGATGCATTTCTCTGGGGTCGTACATTGCGGCCAACAACGGCGGCGAGGAGTGGAAAGATACGTGCAGAGACTTGGGCACTTCAATCATCCTCCCATTATACGACGTCCTCATCAACCGTTTTAGGAGAGGCTCGAACAAATTAGCAAAATCGGCCATGACAGTAAAATCTATGTATGCTACAACGGAACGGTCGGCACGCTAAAAATATCGTTTCTCCACCCATCCCGTCTGTATTCGTGTATATTCTGCTGCGCGTCCTCAGCCTCTTGCTCCCATAGCTTCACCAGGCTTCCCGGTGCATAGCGTCCCCTAAAGACGTCTTTTCCAGGCTTCACGCCCACTCTTGCCGAAACGTCGGGGTTGTCTTCGGGCCTGAATCTCGCCGCGACGGCCTTGACAAAGGTCCACATGCTGTCTGGGCTGCACACGCGCGCTGCGCGCAGACGCTCGCGCGCAAACACGAGCTCCCTGTTGAGCGACTTGACGCCGTCGGTAATGGCCGATTTCATGGTCGCCTCGAGCGCCTTGCGTAGAATCGGCCGCAGCAGCAGCTTAAACAGCCACGTGAGGCAGGTGAACTTGGACTTCCGCAGCTTGTAGTCGAGGTGGTGGATCTTGACGTTGGCGTTTCGGAGCACCACCAGCTCCTCGAGGCGGTCTTTGCCAATCTCGACCTCCACGTCGACGTCGATGCCACGGTCGTCGAGATAAAACCCGGCGAGACCCTCGTCCATGAAGCGCAAGAGGCCAGAGTGTACACGCATCCAGTAGCCCAAGTCTTGTGCCGCGACAGAGATGCCCGTCAGCTTGATGGTGAGTACGTTTGTCATGGAAGACGCCGTCCCAAATCGGAGCTTGGTAACGTCCAAGTCGTTTCGTGTCATGAAGTGGACATTGTAGGGAAGGAACGAACTCTCGTTGACTGTTTTACCGGGCTGCAAGATGAGGTTTTCCAGTAACAGGTCGACTTTGGGAGTCGCCACCTCCAGGCGCGGAATCGGTAAATGTTGCACCGCCTGCACCAGGAGCGGCAAAAATATGTTTCCAAAGTCTGTCACTAATTCTGAGTTGCTGTTCTCGCCTGTCGGAAAGAGAATCTCAGCAAGGCGAAACGACGACGAGACCAACTTCTGAACGGCTGGATCGTGAAAAGCTGAATGCACAGCGGACTGCGTGGTGTTGATCAGATGAGAAATGTCATCACTCAGAGATGAGTCCTTGGTCAATTCCTTGGTCTTTTCCTTTAGTTCCTCCTTCTTTTCTCCAAAGTTGTCGAGGAATTCTGGGTCAGACAGCATCCTTTGCACCATTGTGATGAGCTCCTGCGCAAGCTGCTCGGCGTTGGCCTTGTTTTCCTGGTTCTTGTCGACAAAGTCGCGAAACGAGGCAGCAACGTCATCCCAGAGACTCTTGTCGCCAAACGAGGAAATAAATCCCCAGAAATTCGTAGCAGCATCCTTGGCCTGCCGATTGAGCTCAATGGTCTCCTCCACTTGCTCGGCCGCTTCCCCCGCGGCAGAGAGATAGATGGTGACACAACGCTGCAAAAGTCCTGCGAGCTGCGAAACAGCCTCGGGATAATCCTTCTTCTGCCGAAGACCGTTGACTGCCGCCTTTAAGCGGTTAACCAGGATCTTTTGCGTCTCCTCACCCATGTGGTCTTGCAAGCTGGTATACATTTCCTCCGAGACTTGTACCGCATCATCCTTGATGTCATCTTTGACCTCGATAGCTTTCTGTTTCAGCTCTTCCTTGGTAAACGTTTCCTTGGCCTTGTTGTCGGTGGCCTTTAACGCCGCCACATCGCCAGAGCCTCCTGCGACGCTAGAGTCGAGCTGCTTGCCAGCCTGCTGGGAAACCTGACCAACCGCGAAAGCGCCATCTCGGAGTATCTGGGTAGATATCGTGCCAATGTCTGCCATCAAAACGCGAAAGTCGTTGTTCAGGAGCGCAAGAGAAAACACGGTTCGCAGCGCCTCTGCTGCTGCGGAAGCCTTGGCGTGGGCTTTGCCCTTGTGAAAAACTGTTCCGGCACCATTGGCATCAATATTGACCCTGGCGCTGGTGAGATACCATATAAAATCTTGAATCTGGTCTTGTGAATTTTTCTGGTCCAAAAGGTCGATGAAGAGCTGCAGCCATTCTCTAGTGGTACGAACTAGCGCCCGGCCAGAGCTGGACAGCCCGGCCGTTTCTGATGGATTGAGAATCTGCGAGGAAAGAAGGGTTCTCAATTGTGTTTTTGTCTGCTCTGTAGACGGCATATATCCCTTGGACATGGCGCGCAGCATCTGGTAGGTATGCAGCTTCTCGTGCAGCCGCGCCTGGCGGCTGGTATCGTCATTGTACCGCGGCAGCAGGGGCTCGCGTTCATTCTCATCGCCATGGTGCCCAAAGCAAGAAAACATGATGGGCAATGTATTTTGCCTCGTTTCAAGGCAACGGTGGACTGTGACTGTATTGCATCTATTCGTATAGTTGCGAGGTTGGGATGTTGTTTTCGTTTTCAAGGTTGGAGGAGCATCGTTATGGTGAGGACAGAGTGACGTAGATGATTACAGAAGGCGCCGTTACAGCACTGTAGCGCCAATGGTGCCGGTTGAGCTTGGAACCGTTGCCAAGAACTGGGAGTTTTTCCCGTCGCAATCATTTTCGTAGTATTGTGCTTGGGATAATGCCATCGCCGAGAGTCGCGATTTCCGACTCCTTTCCGAATCAACTGGTAGGGTATTGGAGGGCGACGGGGACAGAGGCCAGGACAGACTAAATCTCTAGCAGCATACTTTGATTTTGAGCCTCAGAATCAAGGTGGGTGGGTACTCGTGCGTCTTTTTAACTTGCCGTCGATTTTATAAACTCTGAGATGGCCATTCAATTTACCTCTAATGTTGCATTTTACGGCCGATCAATGGCATTCGAGTCCTTAATTTAGATCTGGTGATCATCTGAGCCATCTGGACCATCTGATGGAGCGGGCAAGACGCTGGGTAGCATCTTGATCCAGGATGCATTATTCACGAGCTACTCCGTGCTTGGTATTCTTGGCAAAAACAAATGTCGGCCGCCCGAGATCTTGACCCGGAAATGGCAACGCCCATCTAAAAGTGTCACTTGATTGGCTCATTCCTCCCGAGGTTGAGGCTGATTAGCGACAGCTTAAGAATCATTACTAACAGCGCTAGTCCTAATTGGCTTCAGATTGGTGATGCAGCACGCAAAGTTTATCATGACAAGTTGATAATGAGGCTGTGCCCGCGTTGTTTAAATAGTAATCCATTGCAAATGTACGGAATACCCCAAATTTCTCCAGAAAATTCCAGCATACTACAACTTTGTCTATATATGCCGCGCTTTATTCTCAGCTCTGCCATTTTGGTTGCTTTTCTATCCACACTCATCATCATTCTCAACCCAACAGCTTCGTACTACTACCAGCAGCTAAGGTCCTCCCTGTTCTCGACGACAGACTCTCTCAACAGCAGCACAACAACAGCTACCGAAACAATAACAGAACCGTCCATGCTCAAGACCGCCAGCAACATGTCCAAGTCTGTTCTGCGCCAAGCCAAGATTACGCCGCACCGCTCCGGTGCCCGTGGCCACTCTGACCATGGCTGGCTCAACACGTACCACAGCTTCTCGTTTGCGGACTGGTACAACCCCAAGTTTTCGCATTTTGGCTCGCTGCGCGTCCTCAACGAGGACCGCGTCAAGGCCAACTCGGGCTTCCCGACCCATTCGCACCGCGACTTTGAGATTTTCAGCTACATCCTGTCGGGCGAGCTCACGCATCGCGACTCGATGCTCGCCAAGGGCAGCGAGGGCGGCCAGTCGGACAAGTTTTACCGCATGCACCGCGGCGACGTCCAATACACGACCGGCGGCACCGGCATCGCGCACAGCGAGTTCAACGAGCACAAGACGGACACTGTCCACTTTCTGCAAATCTGGGCCATTCCCTGGAAGCAGGGCCTGTCTCCCCGCTACCACACGCGCACCTTTGACGACGAGGACAAGAAAAAGGGCTTCGTCACCATCCTCAGCCCGCTCAAAGGCGGCGTCGACGCCACCGCGCAGCAAGAAAAGGACGCGGAACCGGCCATTGCAGAGTCCATCCCCATACACGCCGACTTTGCCATGGGCGCGGGCATCATCGCGCCGGAGCAGACGTTTGAATGGGTCGTGGGCGCCAAGGCGACCGAGGCCAACAAGAGAAAGGTCTATGTGCACCTGCCCATGACGCAGAATGGCAAGGCCAAGATTCGCATCGATGGCCGCGAGGATGCCGAGCTCGTCGAGGGCGATGGCGCGTTTGTGGAGAGTGTCAATGCTGGCGACAAGCTTGCCATTGAGAGCATTGGCTCTGCGGCTGCCGAGGTTATTGTCTTGGACACGGCATAAATATTGGATTTATTATGATATTTGGGGATTTGACGTTTGCCTGATTGCGCAGGCGCACTTTATGAATGGGACGAGTATGAAGATCTCTTGAAATTTCCAGTTAATTAAATGTATCAGTCGTCTATCTCACGCGTACAAGTCGTGGTGAAGTGACGGTACAGTGCGAAACAGCTTGTGAATTACCTTTTGTGATTCAAACATAAATTAGACACAAGCAACATTGTCATGTTTTCGCCCTGTGGTTGTGTCTTTCCTACAGCAAAGACTACCCCTCACCTCCAGACAGCCGCAAAGTCTGCATAGCATTACACTATTAGCTGCACAGTAATGTATGCGTCTATTGTTTTTTAATCTCTCTTTCACATATTTGTCCCGTTTGATATTCCAAAAACGCTACTCGTCATGATGCTAGATAAAATGTAACCCGTTGTACGTAGCTCATGGAGACATCACCATGACCCCGCCATCATCTTAGCGTAATCCGCCAACTACGTCGTCTGACTTGCTCCTACATCAGGCTGTCGGTAGCTTCTTCCATGCCATCGCCCGACCGTCAGATTGTACACTACTCAATACACACTCAGCACCTTTAATCCTGCCTCATTCCGTAAACTTTCATACCCAATCTACGCTGCCGGCTATAACATGGCGCAGCCGGGTATTCCCATCATTGACATCAACTCGGCCGACGAGGCCACCATTGGCAAGCAGATCGTCGATGCAGCCGAAGAGCACGGCTTCATCTACATCAGAAACCTCGGCCAGGACATATCTGCGGAACAAGTCGACGAAGCCTTTGCATTGGTTTGTACAGATGCAATGCCCTCGACTACCACGAGCTCCTGTGGCAAGCTAACGACATGACGTTTTGCAGTCAAAGAAGCTGTTTGATGCGCCGCTCGAGGAAAAGGTCGCCTGCGCCATCCAGACGAATAACCGCGGCTGGGGCGGACTTCACTCAGAGACACTAGATCCTAGAAGCCAAAAAGTAGGTCGATTCGAACCAGGTTTCGCTTTGTAGACTTGATGCTGACGGTATACTTGATCCAGGTGGGCGACTTTAAAGAGTAGGCATCTGCATCATCAAAAGCCAACCACCATACTAACACTTCCAAGAGTCTTCAACATTGGCCTCTTCAAAGACGGAAAGCCCCAACAACCACTCCCTCCCACCATTATCCCCGACCAAGCCCGTCTAGAGGCATTCCGTGATGTCTGCACCGCCCTGTGCTCCAAGCTCCTCCGCCTCATCGGCAACGGCCTCGGTGTACGTCCGCTCCTCTCTTCCCCCCTTCCTTCCTCCCCTCACCCTCTCCTAGGTCGGCGACTTCTTTGCCAAAGCCCACGAAATCAAACCCGGCGACGAATGCGACACCATCCTGCGTCTCCTGCGCTACCCTCCCCCCGCCACCACCGCCCACGCCGCGACCGACGTGCGCGCCGGCGCCCACTCCGACTACGGCTCCGTCACGCTGCTCTTCCGCCTCCGGGGGCAGGCCGGCCTCGAGGTGCAGCTGCGCGACGGCCGCACCTGGGCGCCCGTCCCCGTGCTGCCGCCCGGCACCGAGCGCGACCCCAGCCCGCCCATCCTCGTCAACGTCGGCGACCTGCTCTCGTACTGGACCGACGGCCTGCTGCGGAGCGCGCTGCACCGCGTCGTCTTTGACGGGGCCGCGGTGGAAGGTGAGAGCGCGACGGACCCGCGGTACTCCATCGCCTTTTTCTCGAGTCCGTCGCCGAGCACGGAGCTGGGCATCGTGCCGAGCGAGCGCGTGAGCAAGCGCGCGCCGCGGGGGGACGTTGGGCAGAGCGCGAATCCGTATGCGCGGCGTAAAGTGATGAGGGCGGATGAGCACCTGCGCATGAGACTGGAGGAAACATATGGGGATTTGTACAAGAAGAAAGAATCGTAGCTTGCAGGAAGTCGCGGCTCCTCAAATACAAGTACGGATCGAAACGATATTCAAACTCCAAGCATGACCTTTGCGTAAATTCCGTAAATATGCTATACGGTTGACAATCGACTACTTGCCCAAGACAGAAAACACCACCGCCAACAAAAACGCCATGCAATGCTGATATCCAAAAACTCTTAGAAAAGCCTACACCAGCCCACAATACCACCTCCTCCACGGATCCTGAAACCCATCATAATACTTCTTCTCAACGCCCGCATCCTCTGCAATCGACACATGCTTCAACACGCGCCAGTCATACACGCTAATCCAGCCGCCCTCCTCACGCCTTGCCTCTTTGCGCGCCGCGTCCAGCCTCGCCACGAGCGCCTTGGTCTCGGTGCCCTGCTGCACGCTATCAACAAGCAGCACGCGGCTCTGCTGCTGCGGCTGCTTCTTTTGTTTTCTGGCAAGCGTCCGCCACCACGTCTCTACACAAGGGATGATGCGCGGCACGTCGATACCATGCGAGCGGAGGAGGCTCACGAGCTCGGTGAGATGGAGCAGCGAGGGACTGGACAGCAGCATCGTCTTGCCGACGAAGCCGCACTTTGCACCGACATACTTGCAGTGTGCGTGGTGGGACTCGCTAGGCTGACGAGGTTCTGCGATTGTCTTGGGCGCCAGCACTGCTGGGGACGGGGTCTGGCTGCTCGGGTCTTGTGAGAAGCCGTCGTCGTCGTCTTCAGCGTCTGAGCTCGGGATCTCAATGACGTCTTGTTGCGCATCGGCAGGTCTGCGCGGCTCCAGCTTCATCGTGGCCTGGCTGTCTTGGCTATTGATGGGCTGAGACTCGCCGTACGACACATTCACGTCCATGTTTTCCAGTGGTCTGCGCGACTGGGCGCCTAGCGTGGAACATTTGTCTCTGAGACTGGCTGCGCATTGACGCTTAACACTCTGCTCCGGCGACGCTGTTTCCATCACCCGCTTCGCAGGCTCATGCATCGCCGACTTTTGCGGGCCACCTTTGCTGGCAGTCGAAGACGAAGATATCGAAATGACCGACACGGTCAACTTTCTCCGCGTCTCGGCTTCCTTGACCCGCGGCGTCAATGCCACAGCCTGGCTCTGGTGGCTCGTCTCCGTCGCCGCCTTGGACTCTTGGCTATCCGTCGCCGTGCTCTGCGTCGTCACCGTCGCCTGACTCACCGCGTCCACCGCAACGCCCCGCGGGTCCGCGCCCTCCAGCTTGGCGATCCAGTGCAAGTTCTCCTGGCTGTCCTCCTGCGCCGGCTTCTCCACCGCCTCGCGCGCCATGGCCTGCAGCTCGTCAAACGTCAAGACATCGGTATAGTCCCTGTCGGTGTGAATCTTGGTGACGGCGGGGAAGCGCGGCGTCCAGAAGCCCGTGCTGCCGGGCTTGTCGAAGCTGAAGCAGCGGAGGTCGACGACGGCTGGCTTCGCAAACGCAACGGTCAAGCTCGCGGGGCACTGGATGCCCGGCGGCACAATCAACTTTGTCGACGTGTTCTTGGCACGTGCCACGGCTGTCAGCTCGCCGAGTGCGAGAAAGAATCGCAAAAGAGACTCGGAGAGCTCAACAGCGCAGACAATGGTGAATTCGGGCTTGTCGCCCCATCTTTTGACTTTCTCTTTATTGTTGAGACATCCAATGTAGAAATGCGTCCACTTCAGGTTCGGGATACGATACATCTTGGCCTTGGCTGCGTGGAAGCCCGCACCGACAAGGGCAAAGTCGCCCACGTCGCCAAACGCCCCAATGTATTCCTTTTTCAGCTTGATGCAGCGACACGACGTGGTCCGCCCTTTTTCGTCCATCACGATATAAGGTTCGTCAGGCTTCAGGACAAGCCCCTCGCCTCTCTCGACAACGACTTTGGCAAACGCTTTTCGCAGGGCAGACGCAGCAAGAGAGTGTCGAAAGTCAATCGTTTCTCGTTGGACCAGTGCTGCGAGACCACGCTCACAGTGGACGACCTTCTCTAGCAGTTTGAGTCGCTCCGAATGTCGGACGTCCATGAGAGACTGGTCATCGAGGAGGAAAATGTCGTAGTAGACAATCATCAAGTGCTCATATGGTTTTGGCCTAGAATATCAGCAATCGCTACTTAGCAAGCAAGTCAAGTACTCACTGTGAGTCTTGCTCTGTATTCATATATCGTCCGCGGCGCGTGACGTGCCCGCGAATCTTATGAAACGGCATAATTGTATTGTCCTAAGCTGTTAGTTCTCGTCACGATGTAATCCGTACAAACTCACCAAGTCATTATACACGACAAGCTCGCCTTCTAGAATACAAGCCTCTTGAAACCCGCACTCACTCGTACGAAGCCTGAGGGCCCTCTCAATCGCCCTATACACATTAGCACCCCGACCTTTGCAAAACCAACAGCCACGACTCACGGTATCACCTTGAACCTATCCTCCGTACTGTCCTTGCCGCTCTTTGAAAAGACCTGCACCATCTTTTTCGAGCTGCTCAAATTCACATGAATCTGGCAGTACTCGCCATCCATTTTCGTCTCCACGCTCATCCGCCCGCTGCCCATATCGATACAATGCTTGATACTCCGGCCTTTAAGCCACTGCTGCCTCCCGACCTTGACACCTAGCTTCGGCTTCACCATCGCCAGCACCCTCCTCGTGCTCAGCTTTCCGCTTCCCGCCGCCACCGGCAGCAGCGGACCCCGCACAGACGACATCGCAGCCAGCGCCTCGGTGAAGTCGTCCCGGATCTGGAGAATGCACGGCAGCACGGGATCGCAGGCGCGATACAGTAAATTGGCGTTGAAGATGAGCGGCTGGTAGTCTTTGAGGACAAGCCGCGTGAACCACTTGGCGTCGCGCGCCGACAGCCGTCTGTACATGCTCTCCAGGTCTCCGCGGCTCTCATGCGACATGGCCGCGTTGGACTCGCGGATCGCGGGGGCGCTCCATCGGATGCGCGCCGCCAGGCCATGCAGCAGCTCGTCGACCTGTTCCACCGTGACGAGTTGATCCTGGCCCTCTTGCACCGGATTCGGCTAAATAACCCATCTGTCAGTCTTCCCCCAGCGTCACCTCGACAAGTACATAGAAAAAGACTCACAGTCACGGAAAGGATGCGCTCCACGCACTCGGCAAGATCGACGCCCGCTCCCGGCCGCTTGTATGTCGCCAGCTCCAGCATCCGCGAGGAGCCGAGCATCAGCGCCCGGCCAATCACCCGCTCGAGAGTCGGCGCCTGGATGCAATACACGCGATCGGTGCGCTTCTCTGGAAGCAGCGTCGACAGCAGCGCCGCCATGTCAGCATCATGCGCGTCGACGGCCGCGCGATGTCGCCGGAACCACGCATGCACGGCGGCGGCGGCGGCGTTGTTGTTGTTGCTCTTGCCGGATTGGCAAAGCCGGTATGACTGCTCGAGCAGGTCGCAGACGGCCGAGAACGGAAACGGCATGCTCGTCCTCTTTTTGTTTCTTCTGTTCAGCAAAGTTGACAAGGTTTGCACGGTCGAGATGGACTGCGACAGCGCTGGTCGGTTCCCTTGCATCAAATCATGGCCGCCTGGCACCAGACAACAAGATGGCCGCCTGCCGATAATCTGTTTCGGTTTCTTGCAGTCACTGCAAAGAGAATTTTTGAAGCAAGCCAAAATTCATTCATAGCGCTGCTAGGCAGCTCTGTGGCGCTGGTGTGTGCCTCGTTATAAATTGTCGCGCCTCAGCCCACTAGTGCAACACGAGTTCGACGGCTTGTCACATGGCCCGTCTCCACGTAAACCAACACTGAAATAAAACAAGCATGGACATGACATGTTCTTTGACATGATCTGACCGTTGACATGATCTGACCGTTGACATGATTTGTTCGTCGACATGCCAAAGTCCAACTTACGCTGGATCTCACGGCATCTCAAAGCATCAACACATTCAATCAACTAGCCCGCCATATATATGGTGGTCTCAAGGGTAATTGGCAGTTGCGAATATGTAAACAATCTTAATTGGCAAATTATATTCATCTTTTGGTATGCTATGGCATTGCCGTGCCCATTTCTTTCATATGCACTGCTTCCCTTACACAACCAACGACGGTGCAATATTTATAAAACATTAGTGCAACATGGTCTGTCCTTAGACATGCTAATTCAAACTAAAACGATTTCGATTTGCCACCAAATTTCTGCATCGATTCTTCAATATGGTTGCATATCATATCAAAGGGCGTATGGGTTGAGCGACCGAATCGTCAGACAACTGCATCGAGTTAGCTTGCTTCATCTACCCATGGTCGATGCAACTTACGGTGGGCTCTTGGTGAGATCCGTCTTAAGAATGATGGGCACCCTTGTCATCTCCGTCACATCCTGGATATACTCGCCATCTTCCTCGCGAAGTTTGAACAGTTTAAAGTACTTTTCCTTGTTGGTCAAGCGCGACTCAACAGCGTCGGTAACAGGCATTCTCGAGTCAGAGCGGGCACGTTGAAGAGCGGTAGCATCCAATACGGCGCGGTCAGGAGAGCCGGGAACGCTCTGCGTAGGACGGTCACCAAGAGAAGCACCGGCCATGGCCTCAGTAACGTCTGACGCGTTATCCTCGTCATCATCAAACAGGGCGTCGACATCATCGGTGGACATGGTGCCAGTCTCCGTTTGCTTGCGGGTGGCTTCTTCTCGCTCCTTTCTAGCCTTAGCGGCTGCTTCCGCCTGCTTGGCAGCGGCCATGGCGTTGGTCATTCTCTGAGAAGCGGCAGCCTTGGGACGCTCGTCTTCAGGGACGTAAGCAGAGCTGGGAACGCCCTTCTCCCAGTACAGCTCGAGGATACGCTTTTCCTTTCGAAACTCGGCCTTCTTGAGCGGCAGCTGGTCACAGTGCACGCGCTTCTCGAAGCCCCATTCGGGAATAAGAACGTCAAAGGCACTCTCGTACACGCAGACGACAATACCCTCGGTAATGAGATCACCATTGGTGTCCTGTCGCTGCTTATCCATCTTGCGGCAAGCCTCAATGTGCACACTCTGCTCCTGGGCGTTCTGCGCCGACTCCTTCTTGGTGTTGGCAGACTCAACAGTCTTGACCAGACTTTCCAACTCTTCGGTGTACTCAATCTTGCCCTCGGACAAAATAGCCTCGAGCTGGCGGTGAACAACCATATCAGCGTAACGACGTGTTGGGCTGGTGAAGTGGGTGTAAAGAGGGAGATTCAAGCAGTAGTGCTGCCACAGCTGCTTAGGAGTCTTGCCAGCGATAAAGTACTTGGCGCGCTGCATAGACTTGACGACCAAAGTCTCCATGCCCTGACGAAGTTCGGAATCCTCCACTTTGAACAAGCTGTTCTGCAAAGCACCGCTTCCCGACGCATCAACATCATAGCCCAGAGCGTTCATGCGCTCAACAAACGTCTGCAGACGACGGGGGTTGGGGGGAGACTGGCGGCGAAGGAGAGCCTTTTCTGGCAGACCTTCGGCAAGGCGCTGCGCAATGTAGGCGTTGGCCTTGTGCATGAGTTCCTCGACGAGTTCTAGAGACTCGGTGGAGTCGAAGATGTTGAATTGAACCGGTTGGTTCTCGTCGTCGAGCTGCTGAAACAGGCGCAAGGGTGCAATAGGCTCACCACCAGCACCGAGTCTAGCCTCGCGGAACTTTTGAGCAACGGCCTGAAGAATTTTGACAGTCTGAAGAGGAACAGCCTCATTCTTGTAGGAAGGCTCGTCGCTGGCGGCAGCATCAATGTCAGTAAGGGACAGCTTGCCAACGCTCTTGACAATACTCTTTCCAACCCATGCATCACCCTCGGCAACAGAGCCATTGTGAGGGTTGACACTAAAGACAACACTGACAGCGAGACGCTCTTCTGTGGGGGTAATAGAGCAAACCTCACCAGCTAGTTTGGGCGGGAGAAGAGCGCAGAAGCGGTCGACGAGCTGAACAGAGGTGCCACGCTTCTTAGCTTCACGGTCGACAAGAGAATTGGGTTTGACAAAGTGGGCAACATCAGGAACGTGAATGCCAATCTCGATCTTGCCGTCAGGGCGCGTCTTGACGTGAACAGCATTGCCCAGCTCAGCACCACCGTTAAAGTCAATAGTGAATGCCTGCTCCTCGCGGAAGTCGCGGCGAGCAGAAACTGAAGATTCCTCTTCCTTTGCCAGGTCCCAGTCCTGAAGCCCTACGCTGCGAAGCACAGCATCGGAAAATTCATCGGAAGAAAAGTTATTGTCGCGGAGGAGGGCATCCGTCTCAACCTTGAGGTCTCCCATAGGTCCCAACTGTTCGACAAGGGTGCCAAACGGGTGGAGGGAAGTGATGGGCCAGCGCTTGATACAAGCGACAAAGATGCGGTCGGCGTAGTCCTGATGCTTCTCGACAAAGTCGCGAGGAGCCTGCTCAGTGGGGATGGCAATGAGAGGAACACGCTTGTCGGTGGGTTTGAACCAAACAATCTTTGGCTTTTCTTGATGACGCGAATCGTTGCGGCCAGAGTTGCCATCGCGAGCAGCGCGCTCAGCCTCCTGCTTTTCCTTGGTAGCTTGGCTGCTGGGACGAAGAAGGCCCAGGGTGCCTGAGAACATCTGACCGGCGACACGCTCAATCACAGCAACGACGTGACCAGCATAGAGAGGCTTCTGCTCATCGTTGATCTCTTCTTCTTCTACAAGGAGTAGGCTCTGACCTTCGACTTCGACGTCGTCGTTCTTCTTCTGAGTGGGGCGCTGACGGAGACTACCACGGCGCCGGATACCGCCCTCAGCGTTGCCAGAATCGTCAGCGCGGTTGGAGCTCTGATTGCCTTGGTTAGTCGAGTTGGAGCGGGTATCGGTGATATCTTTGCGCTTCTTCTTCTCTTCCTTCTCACGCTTCTGAGACCAGACTTCGTCGACGTCGAGGAGCTCAATGGCGACAAGATCGCCCTCCAGGGCACGGTTTCTGTCCTTGGAACCGCAAATAAAGATATCGGCATCGAGGAGTCCGTCTTGGGTAGTGACGTAGGCGTCACTGCGATTTTTCTTATTGACACGAAGAATACCAGAGACGAGCTGTCCGTCTCCGAGGAGAGCGGGCAGCGAGGCCTGCGGGAGGTAGGGGGTAAAGAGAGTCTTGCGCTGTTGCTGCTGCTGCTGCTGTTGCTGTCCGCCAAGCTGTCCACCCTGCTGGCCCTGCAGGCCCTGGAACTGCTGGCCACCACCCATCTGCGCAGCTTGTAGAGCCTGGAGCTGGCTGAGCTGTACCGAGTTCAGATTCTGGCCGTACATCTGGGGCATGATCATTTGACCAGGAAGCTGTAGATTGCCAGGGTTATATTGGAAAGCTCCGATGGAGGAGACAGACTGATTCATGGAGCCACGAGACCTGTGGCCGGGTTGAAAGCCCTGAGACTGGCCAGTGCCACCCTGCTCCTGGTTCTGGCCCTGCGTGCGCCAGTTGCCTTCAAAACTGCGCGATCCGGAGCGGTTATGGCCGCCACCACGACGCTGCTGGAAGTCAGCATCACCACCAAGGCTGAAGTTGCCTCTGGCAGCAGCGCCGCGACCGTTGACAGCCATGCTCTGGCTACGACCGTGTGCGCCGCGGCCACCACGGAGGGCAGATGATGGGGCAAGACCCTCAGCACTGGACTGAGGGGCGCCCTTGTTCTCGTCGTCGGGCTTATCGGCGCCGGCGTTGGGACCGGGGAACTGGAAGCCGGTCGTGGTGCGTTTCTGCTGGGCAAGCTCGGCGGCCTTTTTGGCATCAGCAAGAGCCAAGGAATGGCGCCTCTGATGACCACCTCCACCACCTCTTCCACCTCGGGCGCTGCTATTCTCTCGGTTGTGGCCGCTAGGGGCTTCGAAATTGCCAAAGGTAGAGCCCGAGGCTCCGGCGGACGGGGCAGGAGGAGGACCCATGCCCATGTTCGGGAGGGCGGATTGGTTGCGACGGTGGGAGAGCGGCTGGGAAGGGGGAGCCATCGAAACCGTTTGGGGTATTTGGTTGGGGAACTGGAAGGCATTTTGTGGCATGTTGCCCATGGATTGCAAAGGAGTGAACGCTCCATTAGGGGCCATGGGCTGGCCGGGTGGAATCATTCCCATATTGACATACTGCTGGTGAGTAGCCTGAATCTGCTGCTGCTGCTGCTGCAGAAGTTCAATCTGCTGTTGGATAGCCAATTGCTCCACTGCGAAGAAGAGATGGCATGTTAGCTTGGAGAGCTTGATCCGTCAACCTGGGAGTGAGGGCGAAAAAGACGAGGGTACGGCAGAGTGGAGAGAGGCAGCAACTTACTTCCAGGATTGGCAAACATGCTCATCAAGGGAGTCAACTCGGATGGGCTGCGACGATGAGCAATGTGCAGTCGACGTCCGGCGGGACCATGGACACCACCAGCAGCCTGGGGGGCAGCGGGTTGGCCCTGCTGCTGGCCCTGCTGCTGCTGGGATTGCTGCTGGTCCATGTTGGGGAGAGAGTCGGGTACAAGCACCAGTATGCACGTCGCGTACGATCAATGAAGGTGTCGGATGTATCAGGACAGATGTCGTGGAATAGCGAGGCCGTCAGTTGGGCTGAGGAGCGGGTAGTACCGAGATGCGGGCGAAAGTAACGGCTGCGCTGGAGAAAAAAAGGAAGGAAGATATATGGGATTGATTCAGTCGAGCTCAAGAGAGCTAAGGAGTGTGTAAAAGGAAGGCGTTGATGGAGATGGGTTGAGTGACGAGGGGATGGAAGAGAATGAAGTGGGAGGAGAGAGGATAAAGGGAGGGATGGATGGATGATGCAAGTAAGTCGAGCTGTGAGCGGCGTTGGGGGGGCAAAATAGAGGGCACGAGGAGGAGTTGGGGCCTAAAATGGGGCGGTCGAAGCGGGTGTTGAACAGTGAGCTGGCAGTCAAGAGAAGATAATTTAGGGGCTTACAGTGGGGGGGGGACGCTGAAATACAGCGCCGACCAGGAGTGCTGTTTTTACACTTTGCCGCCTCTGAGTTAGCAAACTTTCATCGCATAGAGAGAGGTATTATTGCCCATTACCTGACAACCGCTGTCCATCCCATTCTGCGCTGTTTGTGAATCTGGATCCTGCGATTTAGTATTCGAATTGTTTATTCCTTGGCATTTTCTTCGTCCGCTTTATTCCAGCGCTGCTCCCGCCGCTTCTGCTGTGAGGATCACCGCCGTGGCGCATATCTCGGCTTCTCCACGCTGCCTGCAATTGGTGCATCCAGGGTCTTGCTGCATAAACTTAACCAAAGTTTAGTGGCAAAAATATATCTTCCCACAGCTTCTTGCTGCTGCCAATTGGTCAGGTCTAGACGGTTTCCTTAAGCGTTGGAAGGCGAGAGGGGTCATCTGCTTCCAGGCTGGAGGTCCTTATCACGACAAACGTTGCCCAGACAGCGCCACCACCACGGAGACAGTTTGCCTGACAGGGTGGAATAATACGCTGCCAGTATTTCATTATCAGACCAGGATGAGCTCTGCGCCAAAACAGACGATGCCCCAGATGGCCTGCTTTACTTGTTAGCGCCGCTTGGTGTCCGTTCAACGTCCGCAGTTTATAAGTGGGGTCGCATCCGTACTCAGTAGTCTACTGCTCAACCATCGCGCTGCCGCCTGAGCAGCCCGAGCTGAGATGCAGGAATTGCGGTTCCCAGTCGCCGTCACAGGTTAGAGTTTCTACTCATAAGGTGGCAGCGGCCTGCAGTTCGAGCTGTCAATCGAGGCGACTCGGCGACATACTGGCCATGATGCGCCTCGTAACCATCCTCCGAATAGCCTCCATCAACGGTTGCGATGCCAAACCCAACAAATCAGTCCCTCGCCATTTATTATTCGCCAGCCAGGCTTTCCGGGATTTCAGGATTGCCTGCATCTGGGCAGGCATTACATGCAGCTTGCGCACGTCCAACCTGAGCCTGAGGAACCACCAAAGTACCCTACCCTCCCCTCCTTGGTGGCGGTCAGGGGTTGCGAACTACCAGTAGTATCCCGCAACAGGGAACAGATACGACACAACGCAGAGAGCTGCCTCCACCTGGTGCACCTGTCGTGTGCGTCGAAGCTCGTCCAATTTCCCGCTTCTGCGAATTTCTTTGAGGAGCCGGAAAGACTTGATTGGTGTACTGGTGTACTGGTGCGCGCGAATAGCCACGGCGGCTAGTGAAAATAAACTACATGGCCGGTCCATATCGTGTGTTGCCGCTGTCAGGTTTGAAGAACTTGGCAAGCTTCACATCGTCAGCAGCATGATGCCTAGTCGCGGCTTCTACATACCCGAGCGCTCTGTGGCTCCGAGCAAGGGTTCGATACACCATCTGAGAATATCCCCGGTGATGTGCACCACAGTCATGATTCACGGACAATCACGGTTTGCAACATGTGGTGTTTTGATTCGGTTCCACAAGCCACAAGTAATGCGAAAACAGGCTGATGACAAGGTGCCATTGAGGCTCTCCCGCATTCCGGCCACCCGATGTGCATGGCAGTGATCGCCAAGATGAACTTTGTTTCGCAAGACCAGCACGAACAAGCTCTGAGCATAGAAAGTAAACGGCTTGCAGCATTCCGTTCATCCACACCTCAGCGAGTGGGCGAGGGGCCTTTGTAGATGACGCTGCAGCCGAGGTTCACAGGACCCTTGGTAACGATGGTCTTCTTATTGGCAGGTTGTGCTGTTCAAGTTGTACGGGACGACAAGTCGCATTACACTGGCGCTCTGCGATGCCTCTCAGTATTTATTAATGCAAATATATATCTGCCGTCTACAGGCGCCCGGGACTTTGTTTTAGCGGGGCCGAAATCCTCTTCGCCGCCGAGCGCTAACCACAATTTTAGTGGCTTCACAATGAACGCGACAACAGCGACACAAAAGTTACAAATCACCAGACCTGGATGTAATCCGTTATTCCATGCTTCGTCTGTTCTTTCCAGCTATTTTCTTAGTCCCTCTGTCTTCTAATCAATTTCTTCTCGGCATGGTCTGCGAGCACATCTAGCGTCGGCGTCGAAACTCGCTTCCAGATTTCCCCCAACTGCTACCATGTCGCGATCCTCCCCCGCGCGCAAAGGCCAGCAGCTCGTATCTAGCCCCGAGCGAGGCTTTCGCAGAAGCTTCCTATTTGACTCGCGTAACGATGAATTGAGCCACCTCGATGCACTCGCCGCAGCGCAGGCGGAGCATGACCGCGTCCGCGAAGCCGCCATGCGCGTGTACGAGATGCACGAACTCAAAGAGGAGAGCGAGCGCATCCGCCAGCAACAAGAGCGCGAGCAGGAGAGGCTCAAGGCCGAAGCAGAAATTGCCGCTAAGGAACGCAAACTGCACGAGCTGCGGGCCAAATCGATCCCCAAGCCTACGCCGCCTCCCGAGCCGAAACCAGAACCTGCCAGGGCAGCGCCGAGCTTGCCTGCTAAGGCGGCAGAAAATGCCGTAGATGCAAAATCGCATACGCAGCAAAATTCTGCCCAGAAGCAATCAGCCGTCAAGCAGGAACCGCCGTCGGCGCTGAGACCGCAGACCAACGGCTTCGGCGTCAACACTGCCAAGCCTGCACAGCCGGTCGCCCAAGCAGAGCTTGTAAAGCCAGCGGGCAATTTGGCATTCCCTGCAGCAAACACTGCCCAGCCAAAGACCCAGCCCGTGGCATTACAGTCCACACAAAGGGCACCCGAATCCCCGAAGCCGTCGGCGTCCACCGAACGATATTTGCAGATCCATCAGGAGCTCAAAAAGCTTCGCACATCTCTGCAGGCCGAGGCCAAAGTACCAGGCTCTCCTCTCAAGGGGACCATGGGCACATATCGACGTGAGATCCGCGTCTCCATTGGCCAGCTGACGTCGGGGCGCGGTGCCAACGCTCTACCGGTATGTTTATCCTCATTGCCGGTGCTGTCACAACTCATCTGACATGTTGGCAGATTCAAAAAATCACCACAGCCCTCAATGATGCCATCCAGCAGAAAATGCCTAGCCCACTTGTTGAAGTGGGCAAGTTTGTGGTAGATGCAAGACAGCCAGTTGAGGGTGCCGCTCACAACGACGCCACGCTGCCTGCCCTCTTCATTTACCTCGTGAATATCTGCGCCAAGGGCATCATCAACCAATTCATCAGCGAGTGCGGCGCCAACTCAAAGGCCGCAAACCCGATTGGCGTCTTTGCCGTGCAAATCTTTTCCATGCCCGAGTTCCAATGGCGCGGGGCCTCGCTAATTGACATCCTGATGGCCAAGTTCCGCGTCGCCTGCCCCGTGCTTTTCGGGCTGTCGGGCAACGACAAGACGGAGCGGGGCCGCCTGGCACTGGGCTGGCGCAAGGACGGCCCGTCCTGGATCACGGAGCAAAGCCACAACGACCGCATGGCGGGCCTGGCGGCCGGGTATGCGGCCGTGTCCCTGCGCGACTTTAGCCGGAGTGTCAAGAAGAACCCGTACCCCCCGACGCACTACTGGAAAACGCTGGCAGGTATCGTCAACTGCCCTGCGGGCCAGACGTCCAACACACAGTACATTGTCGTGCGGCACTTGATTGACGGCCACGAGCAGCAGTTTCTCAACTTTTACGGCAACGCGGCCGTTGCCGCGCTGCGGCTTGCCCTGGTTGAGTTTCCAAAGAAGGCGCCGGGAAACACACCGGCCGCCGGATCGCTGCAGGCTCTCGCCGAGGTCCTCAAGTCGACGAGCGGGCTGATACTGGCATGATGGCATACAGATGATGGAAACCAAGTATTGTGGGCAAATGATTGAGAAGACGACAGCGTGGAAATGGTGAGAGGCTCGAAGCAATCATGTACAAACAGAATAGATGCGGGTTATAAAGGCACATTTCGGCGTTGGTAGTATACTTTTGATTGCCAATTGCGGAAGCCAAAAAGACGGTTCCAAAACGGCGTGTTATATTTTTGGACATGGGATATTTCGTCTTTATACATAGTTTCACTCGGCAAATACGAGGAAAACAAACAATACAGCAACGTTATACAATGCTATAGGCCAGCAACTTCGTATCTGGGTCGTCTAAATTTCCCTACCGGTCACTTCAACAAATGTATAGCAGACGTCTCATACCTGGGATACGTCGTCATTCTTCGTACATGATTCGTCCTTAGAACATGCCATCTTATTGTGCACCAGCAATAGAGCAATGCATCTGCGACCGAGCAGCTAGTTCTATCCTTGACCCTTCTTCTACGCTCTGGACATGGGCACCCGTGAAAACGCAACCAAAGCAGCCATGATATTCAAACTCCCAAAACCAAACCAGCTCAATAAATGCTTTACAAAAAAAGACACGCCCTTACAGAATCAGCAGCAGCACCAGTAGCAAAATCAGCACAAAAATCAGCACCGCGATGCAGCAGCTGCTATACCGATCCTCGTTGCGTCGAATCACCGTCTGCAGCTTGCTCATTCCATGTTGCAGCCTCCCACCGACCCTTTCCGCCACACTGTCCACCACCTCGAGCATCTCATGCTGCTCCTCGAGCTCGCGGCCCATGTCGTCCGCCTGCCTCCTCAGATTGCCCACCGTCTGGAACACGCCGTCCAGATGCTGGTCCTGGTCGCGCATCATCTCCAGCTGCTGCTGCTGCTCAAACTCGGCATAGCTATCCTCCCCCTCCTGCTGCTGCTCGCCGCCACCACCACCCATCGCAGGGTCCGACAGGCCGAGCTTCCGCTGCAGCTCCTCCCGCATGTCGTCGACCTCGCCGCCAACCTCCTGCACGAGCCGCTTGCGGCGGGCGACTTCCTCCGCGGACAAGCCGTAGGCGGCGGGGGAGGACTCGACGGCGGCGACGGAGGCGACGAGGTCCGACAGGTCCTCGGCGAGGGCGGACAGCGCGGCCTCGAGGTCGGCGCGCGCAGAGGCGAGTTCGGGCGAGGAAGCGGCGCTGGCGAGGGAGCGGATGCGCAGGTACGATGCGAAGAGCGGGCGGGCCGAGGACAGCTGCGAGAGGACATCTCTGCGAGAAATGGGTTAGCTGGGGTTTTGGG